>JAVCKT010001373.1:0-29286 GCA_032273925.1 Rhynchotus rufescens | reverse complement strand
GCCCGCCCCTGCCCCGCGCGGCCCGGGACGCGGCTCGCGGCGCAGCCCGCCTGGCTGGAGCGGCGCCCGAGCCCGCGCGGGGCTTGGGCTGCGGGGCGGGCAGAGGGGCGGCCGCCCGGGAGGAAGCAGCGGGCGGCGCGGGCGGAGGGGCGCGCTGCTCCCGGGCACGGCGGCACCGCTCCGCGCCTCGTCCCCGCGCCGTCCTGCGGGTGGGCACGAGCCTCTTAGCCGCGAGAGCCGGGCAGCAGCTTGGGAGCGCCCTGCGGAGCCGGGCAGCCTTCCCGGGAGCTCGCTGGGCTCCTCCGCACAGAGGGAAAGGTGTCGGAGCATCCCTGCCACCACGGGCGGCTGGCGACACAGCGAGCGGAGCCAGCTCCCAGCCCTGGGGATTTAAGAGACCCGTTAGTCGTTGCGGGTAGCATTAGGAAGCCTGGCTTTGGCCGGAGGCCTGGCCTGGCGCCCCTGGTCTAACCCGATCTGCTAGACCGCTCTGGGAACGGTGGAGCCGCGGAGCCGGCCCTCGGCACGGCACGACCGCGGGCACCCATCGGAGCACCCCGGCGTCAACCAGGGAGGGGAGCGGGAGCCACCGGCCTCTGCCCCGTGCATCAGGCCGAAGGGCCCTACGTGCTTCTTCCACTGGAAGAACCCTACGAGGTTCTTCCGTTGGCGGAGCGGGATGGAAGCGGGGACGGTGCCCGCCCTGCCCGCGCGGAGCCACGCCAGGGCAGCCGGCCTCTCCTTCGGCTCGTGGACACCGTGGCTGCCGTGCTGACGTGTGTGGCGAGCGATAGGCAAAGGCCACGAGGAGCCGAGCTCTGCCGGCGCCACGGCCTTGGCCTCGCGCCTTGGCCGCCCTCCAGCTTGGGCAATTCCACTCGGGCGCTCTGAACGCTCCCTCGTGCCTGTGCCAGGCACAAGGCTCTGCCCGTCTGCCCACGAGCCCGCGGAGAGCTGTTGAGCAGCTGCTGCCCTCGCTCCCTGCCTGTTCTCGTGCTGGATGCAGAAATTTGGTCTGCAGAGCCTGTTGAGACCGTTGTGAAAGGGGCTCTGTTTATGCTGGGAATTGATTTGCCAGTAAAAGTTGGCTTTATTTTTTCCCACCAGCCCCTCTAGCCCGCTGGCTGTTGAGAGTTGTGTAGGACGCAGTGCAATTCGTATATTTTTTTAAGAGTATAACAATTACCAGATTAACTGAAGCAATGGCTCTCAAAGATACGGCTATAATTAGGTCAGGCTGTCTTGTTCGCTAAACTCCCCTGCTTGGCAGCAGGGCTGAACTTTGGGCCTTTTTTTAGGATTGCTGTCAGCCTCGTGGGGCGAAGGACGCCGGGCAGCGAGCGGCCCCTTCGCTGCCTCTCCGGCAGAGTGACACCGTCGTCCCGCCGTGCCCGGCGCGGCGCGCCGAGCTGCCATGGGGAACACCACGAGCGAGCGGCTCTCCGGGGAGCGCCACGGCTCCAAGTCGCACCGCTCGGACGGCTCCAGCGCTGCTCACTCCAGCAAGGAGCACCCGCACAAGATCATGGTGGGCAGCACCGACGACCCCACCGTTTTCAGCTCCCTTGACTCCAAGGTATGGGCTGGCTGCTGCCTTGGGCTGCTGGCGGGTGGCTCTGCTGGGCTGAGGCAGTTTGCACTGAGGGGGTTTTGTCAGCTCATGTGGCGGCTGCTGTGCCTTTAACACTCAATTCGAGCGCCATGTAGAGAGATGTGAACGTGGTTCCTGTTGTTCCTATGTCTCAGTCGGCCTTGGGTTTCTTTCTTCAGGTTCCTGGGGATAAGGAGTTCGTATCCTGGCAGCCGGATCTGGAAGAGGCAGTGAAACCATCCCAACAAGCTCGTCCCACTGTCATCCGCTGGGCCGATGGGGGCAAAGAGGTCTTCATCTCTGGGTCCTTCAACAACTGGAGTGCCAAGATCCCACTTATCAAGAGGTAGCTAGCCCCTGAGCTCACCCTCTGATCCCTGCCTCGCTGGCCACGCAGCTGTGTTATCCCATGAGCTGTTCCCTGCTCCATCACTGGGACTCTTTGCCCTTCCCTGTGCTAGCTGCTGTTTCTTACCCATCTTTTCTGCATTCACACCACCCAAGGCAGAGCACAAGGATGCAGCCCGAGCACGAGTGTCCTTTTCTCTGGGTAGCACAGCTGCCGGGGGGGAGGTTGTGAAAGAGAAGGACAGGACAGGATGGACCACTTTGTTTTCCCAGATGGATGTCGGGCAGCATCTAGTCCCAGCAGGAGAGCCCAGCCCAGGAATGCAGCTCTTGCTTGGAATTTGTGACTTCTTCCCTTGGCTGTTAGTTTGCACCTTACCTAGTTGCACTGTTGCCAGCTGGGGTTGTTTAGTTGTCCTGCACGTGTCTTCCTGCCCTAAGGATGTTGATCTTGATGTTCTGTGATACAAATTTCCATGGAGTCACTGTGTAGGACTCTGGGCATAATCCCAGCAAATCATAGGGATGGGGTTTATCCCAGTTGCAGATTGCTCCAGCAGAGCTGCTATACTTTCCTGCAATGCCAGCCCGGTGCAGATTTGTTGTCCTGTCCCCTGTATCTTCCATGGAGGGTCTGTCACACCCCCTTTCCCTGGCTATGCAGGGCAGGTTTGCAGGTTGAGCTGCCTCCTATGCTCTGCAGGGCTGGACTCAGAGGTCCAAGCTGTGCTTGTGCCCTGAGAACTTGTGCCTGTTGTGCCACAGATCACCAATGGGGACCAAGCTGAACCTTAGGCTGGGGACCAGGGGACGGTCACTGTGGGACAAAGCGCTGTGTTCTGGCACCCCAGTGTCCAGAGCAGCTCTGGGGTAAAACTGTTGTGTTTCTGTTCTCTCCTTCCAGCCACAATGACTTCGTAGCTATCCTGGACCTCCCTGAAGGAGAGCACCAGTACAAATTTTTCGTGGATGGCCAGTGGGTCCATGATCCTTCTGAGGTAACTCTCAAAGCTTTATGCTTGTGAATCTTGCCTTCCTTTGAGGTAGTGTAACTGCAGCACGAGGAGAGCAGGGCCTATCACCAAATCTAAAGGAGCACTTATCTCCTGAATCTTTCCAGAGGCTCGTACCTCTGGACGTACACGTGCTATATTGGAGAGTGTCAAAGAGATAAAAGGAGGCAGTGAGACACAAGGAGGATTTTAAACCCAATTTGGATTGGCTGTGGAGGAAGGCAGGCCAGGGTCCAACATTCACTTACGGGTTTTCCTCCAAACTGAATCATGTAGGAGCAGTGTGGGAAAGAGAGAGGATCCCTAAGCCATCAGTGAGGAGCAGGGGGTAGGAGGAAAACAGGAGGTGTCATAGAGCTAGGAGCCTGGGAATAGGGAAAAATCCTCCCGGGATAAACAACAGAGATCCACTAATATAGAGCAGAGCTCAGCACTGGCCACTTGTGCTCTGAAGTGATGAGACAGCCAGGAGAAAGTGGTCTGTGAGGGTCTGGGAAGGATCCGTGTGTGAACATAGGAAGACTCTTACCTCAGTTCTTCTCCTCAGCCCGTAGTCACCAGCCAGATGGGGACAATTAACAACCTGATTCACGTCAAGAAGTCAGACTTTGAGGTGTTCGATGCCTTGAAGGTGGATTCTCTGGAGAGCTCAGAACCCTCAGGTCGGGGTGAGTTTTTTGTTGCATTGCAACTTTGCACGTGCTGTTTTCCAACACTTGCTTTTCCCTGCTAGTGACAGGTCCCCTGAGCCTAAGAGTGAGCCCACGTGACAGTAGCTCGCAGTGGTGTGGCCTGCCCTCATCTAAGCAGCCCCTGGCAGAGGCCTTGCCCCTGCAGAGGGGCTGTGCTGGAGGCACTGGTTCTGTGGTGGCACTGGCCTATGATGGGGTCAGTGCTTGTGTGGGGCTGGGGCCGTTTCAGCCTAGTGAACAGCAGAGCCTCCTCTGCTGGGCCCGTTGCCTCTTTCAGTCTCTCAAATGTGAGCAAGTTATCTGATCTGGGGTATAAGTTAGACGAGAGCAGGATCCAGGTTATTTTCAGCGCCCGTTCTTGGCTTTGGTGCCAAGGCAATTTGTCCTGGTGCTAACCCCTCGGGAAGCTCCCTCTCCGCTTGTGTTTCAGCGGCGGGTTAGGTTACGGCTCGAACTCGGCTCAGTGAGCACCACTGGCAGGCAGCTCAGCTGCGTTTTGGTCCAGGGCGCTCTGAGCAGGGCCCGCTGTCCCTGGCACGAGCCCCATCTCAGGTGCAGGCTGAGCTCCGTGTCCTTGCCCAGCCTGAGCAGCAGGTACTTCCCTGGAAAGCAGCCAGCAGCTGCAGCGAGGAGGAACCCTTCAGGTGCTGGCTGTCCCAAAACACCAGCTCAGAGGTGCTGGGAGATGTGGCCACGCTTGGAAAGAGCCAGCGCTTGCCTGACCACTTACTCAGCAGCTAAAAGGTGGCCAAGGGCAAACTAAGGCTTGAAGACCCGTTTGGAATGCAACAAGCTGCCTTCTGGCCTGCAGGAGCTGTGGGAGCTCTGTTATTGCAGCCTGACGTGCAGGCAGCTTTGTGAGTAGTCTCGCGTGGGGCTGTGCTGTGAGCCAGACTCCTGCTCTCCCCGTGCTGCCCTCCTGCATCTTTGCCAGCTCCGTGGGCTCTGAGACCCTACAGCAGAGCAGGCATCAGCTTCCAGCCACAAAGAGTGTGAAAAACCTGCGCTGCTTCCCCACTGCATGCTAATCACAGCCTGCCCAGTGGGAACTACAGCCTGGACTTGTGGAATTTCTATTGGTCATGGAAAGACCCAGCTGGGTCCTTCCCAGTGCCTTGGGAGCTGCTCTTGCATCCAGGGAGCATTTGTGTAGCCCTGCTTAGACATCTCACATCTCGTCTGTTCTCTTCAGACCTGTCAAGCTCGCCACCTGGGCCTTATGGCCAGGAGATGTATGTCTACCGGGCCGAGGAGCGCTTCAAATCCCCGCCCATCCTCCCACCTCATCTCCTCCAGGTCATCCTCAACAAAGACACCAACATCTCGGTGGGTACCAGCCACTACCTGCATGCTGTGGGCTCCTGCACCTCGTGGAGGGCTGGCTAGGGCCAGAAGGGGAGGCCTGGCTGCAAGGAGCCTGGTTTGCCCTTGGCAGGCATCTGCCCTGGGCTATGTCCTGGGAAAAGTGTTGTTTTTCCCATTGGCCTCCTCCGTTTTAGCCTCTTGCTCTGCCTCGTGTTTAGCTGGACTCTGTTCATGTTTAGAACAGCCAGAGAAATGAGCAGCTCCCATCACCTGCAACAACAAAATCCCCTTCTCCCTTCTTGCAGCCTATAGTGGCCGGGGGTGGACTTAGGGGATGAGGGCCGTGCTGATCCTCTGTGACACCAATTCTCCTTCTAGTGCGACCCAGCTCTGCTGCCTGAACCCAACCACGTCATGCTCAACCACCTCTATGCACTCTCTATCAAGGTAAGAACCCGGCGGGGGGCAGGTGCAGTGGTTCCCAAGAGGAGACCTGTGGGGATGGAGGTGCAGGGATAGCAAGACTCACGTGAAGGCCGCTTGGTGCAGCGGGGCACCCGCAGGGGCGAAGGCTGTGGTGTCCCGAGACCCCTCGCTTCCCTGGGGCTGCTTCTTCTCCATATGGGGAAGCTGGGCAGATCCAGCCCTTTGCAGCCCGGCTCATGGCTCTCCACGGGTCTCACGCTGGGACGCTGGCACTGTCTGGGGCTGCCCCCGGGTCGCAGCGCTGCGGGGTGCCCCCCGTCGCTGCGTGGGGGCCGTGCGGCGCCCCGGCCCGCGGGCGGCCCTGCCTGCCCCGCTGACGCTGCGCCCGCAGGACGGCGTCATGGTGCTCAGCGCCACGCACCGCTACAAGAAGAAGTACGTCACCACGCTGCTCTACAAGCCCATCTGAGCCGGCGCCGCGCGGGACACACCACGCCGCTTGCTGGGCACGTGCTGGGCCACAGGACTGCGTGAGAACTGGCTGCAGGCTCCAGCCTCGCACGTGGCGGGGACGCAAGCCCCAGCGATGAGCCGGGCCTCTGACGCTGTCCCATCCTACTGGCGTGGTTTGATTTAACCCTTGGTTTCCACCCACCTACAGCTCTTCTGGCTTCTGGAAGTCCCTGGGGCCGCTTTGCTGCTCACCAAAATCACCACCCCAGCTCCCCACACAGAAAGGGCTTCCCCCTACCCCCTCTTCCCGAGCCTGCAGAGGCCCTGGGGCTGCCTTGGCACTGCCCTGCTGTTGCTGTGCTGCTTTGGCGCCGTCCCTCCAAGGCTGCCTTGAGCCCTAGGGATTCTGCCATGCGTCCCGCAAGTCCCTCAGCCTTGGCTTTGAGACGTCCCCTTCGCGGTGCTCCCAGCTTCGTGGAGAACTCTCACCTCTGTCTGCGTGGCTGCCGGCGGCACCAGCCCCCTGGTTCAGCTTGGAGCAGGGAGGGAGGGTGCTGCTGAACGCAGCCACGCTTGCCCTGCCGCCAGCACGGGGCCGAGGGGGCCCTGTCCTCACTTTGGGGTGCCCCCGGGGCTCCCTTCGTCGCAGCTTGAGGGGTGCCCGTGTCGCTTGGGGCTAGAGAGGGCCCAGGGCCCACGGAGCAGGACAGCTACCCCAGCGCCTCGCCCCGGCTGCGCCAGCCGCTCTCGGGGCAGTGCCACGTGACTCTATTTATTACAGTATTTATTGTTCTCAGTGCTGCTCGCCTGGTCTTGGAGCGGAGTCTGGGGCAGGGGGGTGATGTCCTGCGCTGCCCGGGGAGGGGAGGCGGGATCCCCTGTGCCTGGGACAGGGGACGGCCGCAGGGACCAGTGCACGGCAAACGCTGTAACCCACAGGAGCCTTTATTGGGGATGTCCCCACTGCCGTGCACAACTCGTCATTTCTTACATCATCTTCCTGGGCTGGGCTCCTGCTGTGCCCAGGGAGCTCCCAGCACGCAGCTCCACTGTCTATATCTCTGTCTATATATATATCTGTGTGTGTATATATATATACGTATAAATACATACATCCACAAGCAGGGAGGGGTGCAGGGCAAGGTTAGGACCAGGACCAGGACCAGGTCCCGGGGGAGAAGGGCTGGGCTGGGAGGGCTGTGCCCCACGGAAGGGGCGAGGGACAGGTGAAGTGTGAGTCGGTGCCACCGGGTGAAGCTGGACGGAGGGCACAGGCAGGTGCAGGGGCACGCGCTGGCTCCAGCACCCGCAGCACAGAGCGGGTCCAGCAAGACCAGCCTCACGCCACGGGCAGAGCCTGCTGGGCCTTCACCTCCAGGTTGGTTCTGGCCTTACGCAGCACGTTGTGGGTCCTCGTCACTGTGGGGCACAGAGGGACAGAGTGAGGAGATCCCTGTCGCGCCGCAGGCGGGTGCACGGGGCGCGCGGGCCACCTACGCTGGCTCACGACGAAGCGCTCCATGCTGTCCTTGAGGCGGGCGGTGCAGCGCAGCCGCGCCGCCGCGCGCTGCAGGGCATCGTCCCTCGCCGCCAGCTGCGCCCGCAGCGCCGCCACCTCGCCCCGCAGCGCCTGCTCCTGGGAGCGCCGTGAGCACCGCGTGCTGCGAGCGCCGCGCACGGTGAGCGCCCGCGAGCCGCCCCGCGCCGCCCCTACCTTGGCCGCAGCGCCGGCGGGCAGCGCGGCGCTCCAGAAGGCGCCCAGCAGAGACGCGCACTCATCCAGCGCGCGGTGCAGGCGGCGCGCGCTGCCCCACGCCTGCCCCGCGCGCGCCGCCCCCTGCGCCTGCGGGACAAGGGCTGGGAGCAGGGGCTGCCGGGACGAGCCCGGGGACAGCCCGTGGGGCACGGGCAGCCGCGCGCCAGCCCCGGCGCGTGGGGCTGCGTGGCGGGCTCGCGCGCTAGCAGCACAGAGAACCGAGGTGAGCAGCGGGGTTTGGGGCCTGCCAAAGCCGGGAGGCTCCCGCGCTCGGGGCTGGGGACGGCCGGGAGGCGCTGGCATCCCCAGCAAGGCGAGCGCCCACCCGGGGCTTGGCCCGGCGCACGTGCCAGGCGGCACACGTGCCATCGCCAGCACACAGACATGCCGGCTGTGGGGAGCACTCGTGCACGCACATGCATTTAACCATCACCCGGCCTGCCCGCTGGTGCCGCCGGGGCCTCCTGCCCTGGGCTGGGGCTCAGGCTCCATCCCCGGACTGGCTCCGTCTCCATCTCCATGCCCGTCCCCGTCCCGCCCGCGCTTTACCTCCTGGCCCCGGGGCGGGCGGCTGGGCGGCTCCAGCATGGGACACGTGAGGCCCATGAGCTCGCGGGCCAGCGCCTTCCCCTCCGCCACGCGCTGCTCCAGGGCCCGGTGCGTGTCCAGGCGGCCAACGACATGGGTGCCCGTCGGCCCCTCGCTCTCCCTCGCTGGCAGGTCAGCTCCGCGCGGTTCTGTGGGCAAAGTGGGGCTGGGTAAGGCCATGAGCAGCCTCCCCCTCTCAGAGGCTGGGCTCTGCCCCACGTGCCCCCCAGGTACCCTCACGGCCAGGCTGCAGCACCTACCGTCCATCTGTGGGGCTCCCGAGGTGCCCGAGGCTGGTGGGGAGAAGGGAACTGCTGAGCTGCCAACGTCCCGCACTGGAGGAGAGGGGAAGCAACCTGCAAGAAGCAGTGGCAGAGTCCCAGTAGACACCTATGGCCCCACGCCCAGGGCGGCTGGGTGTCTTCCCTCCCTCCACGAGGAGGAGGAGGGTATTTAGGACCCATGTGTACCTGCTCGTGTCCCCACAGACGGGCCAGGGAGCTTCTCGTAGCCGTGCAGGTCGGCGCGCGGGGCCTGCAGGAGCAGGCGGTGCTCCTCGCACTGCTGCTGCAGCAGCGTCACCGTGTGCTGCAGCCTGCGGGGCAGTGACACCGGGGAGGTGAGGGACCAGCCCCGCCACCCGTCCCTGGGGCCTCGCGGCCCCTCTGCTACCTGTTGTTGTCCTCCTGCAGAGCGAGCCGCTCATCGCGGAGCTGCCGGACGCTCTCCTGGCCCTTGGCAAGCTCATCCGCCAGCCTCCGCTGCTCCCCACGCCTCCGGCCGGCCTCTACCTCGGCCTCCTGTGCCCGGGAGCAGGCAGCCAGCAGCGCCTCCTGCACCCGTGCCAGCTCTAGGGACAGACAGCACAGAGATGTCACCGCCCCGCTGTGGATCCGGGATACGTATCCGTGCCGGAGAGGCTGGCCCTACCTTGGGAAAGGTGGTCACGCTGGAGCCGCAGGCTCCGGTTCTCCTCACGCAGGGCCCGGTTCTCGCTGCTCAGCCGGGACGCCAGCTCCTGGCCCTGGGTGTAAGCGTCAGCAGAAAAGCCTGCAAGCGAGGGGTGCGTGAGCGGGGAGCGGTGCGTGAGCAGGGAGCGGTGCCGAGCACCCCCCCGTGTCCACGGGGCGAGCGCTTCCCTGCGCAGCAGGCGGGGCCATGCCCCGGCCCCGCGGATGGCCGCGCGTACCGCCGGCCTTGCCCGTGGAGGCCAGGCGCTGCTCGAGCTGCTCGCGCAGCCGGTCGTTGGTGCAGATGGACTCCTCGAGGCGCTGCCGCAGGCCGCGGATCTCCAGCAAATGCTCCTCCAAGAGGTCTGCCCCTGCGGGGCACGGGGCACGGCTCAGGGCAGGGTCCCCGTGCCGCCCCATGCCAGAGCCACGTCCCACGGCACTCCCCAACACCCTGCCCATCCCCTCGTGGGGACACTACCTGTCAGCTTCTGGCTGGAGGGGTTTCCTGGTGCCAAGGCCCCGCAGAGCGCCGGCGCGTCCCAGAGGCCGCGGGGCTGGGGCGCCGTGGCCGGGCCCTGCGGGGCCCCGTGTGGGCACCGGGAGCCGGCGGGATTGCTGCCCGCTCCACAGGGCCCCGCTGGCACCGCGGGCTTGGCTGGCGGCGCCGCACCTGCACGCACGGGACGAGGTGCTGAGGAAGGAGAGGCCAGCAGGGAGGAAGGCTGCGGGTAACAGCCCCTCCTGCTTTGTGCTTCTTCCCCCTCTTCTCTGTGCCCCACAGCGCAGCAGAGTGTCCCAGATTGGCCCCTATCTCCAGTCCTGCTGTCTGCACCCTGCTCAACCCACTCGCCTTGGGGAACAGAAGACACCCTGATTCCATGATATGAGTTGGGGGGTCTCAGCTCTGCTCCACTACAAGGCCTAACCAAAGCAGCCCTTTCCAAGGGGCCCCTGGGGCATCCAAGCACCCTCCGAAAGTCTGGAGCAACCTCGGGGTTGTGCCCACCCCATCCTCCCTTATCTGCCCACGACAGCGCCCGTCCCCAGGGGAGCACCGTGGCTGGACCCGGCCGCGGGCAGCAGGGGAAGGACCCAGGTGGGACAGAGGGGATGGAGGGGCCGGGGCCGCGCGTGCCGCGTGGCCAGCAGGCAGCACCCACCCGTGCGCTCGCTTTCTCCCAGCTGTCTCCGGAGCACCTGCAGTTCCTGCCGCGCCTCGGCCAGGGAGCAGCCGGGGGGCCCGCAGCACCCCAGGAGCGCGGGCGCTGCGGCAGGGGGGGCCCCGGCGGGCAGAAAGGGGGGCAGGCTGGGGAGCAGCGCAGGCAGGGGGGCACTAACAGGCTTGGACAAGGAGTCAAAGTGAAGGGCTAGAGACAGGAGAGAGACCAGGGAGATGTTATCATGACGGGCCAGGCAGGAGGACACCTTTCCTCCCAGGAGCCTGTCGTGCTCCAAACAACCAAACCCATATCCGTGGCTGCTGGGAGTGGGACACCCCACGGGGGACCACACATGGTCCCCAGCCCCAGTGCACTCGGTGGTACCTGCGCCTCGGGCAGGCTCCTCCCGGCACTGGCTGCACTCGCTGGCTGTGTCGCCGTCAGAGCCGGCCTCGAGCCCATCTGACACGAACGAGGTGCTCGTGATGGAGCGGGACGACTCGGAGGGTGGGCGGCTGCTGCCCGGCGACTCGCAGCGCTCCTGCAGCTTCGCCTCCAGCCTCTCGATCACCTTCTCCTTCTCCTGGAGCTCCCGGCTGAGCCTGCAGAGATAGCTGGCGATCAGGGTGCCCGGGGGAGGCAGGGCACGTCCATCTACCACCCTCCCCACCCCAGCCAAAAGCAGCGAGGGCCTTAGGGTGAGGGCCTCCCCGGCAGCAGGTACCTCAGCACCAGCAGTTCGTGGCTGCTCTTATCCTCCCCGTCCTGCCGATCTCCTGGGAAACACAACCCGGAGCGGGGCAGTCAGCCTCCCCATGGCCCACCAGCAGGCGCCCGTCCCGCGCGCGGGCGCTTACGGGGGCTCAGCTTGTCGCTGAGTCTCTCGGCCAGCTGGCGGCCCTGGGCCAGCCGCTCGCGGAAGCCCTGGCCCAGGTAGTAGTCGATGTCGGTGCCGCGCAGCAGCTCCTCGAAGGCGCGCAGCGCGGCGCGCAGGTGCTGGGCCAGCGCGCGGCTGGCGCCGTGGCCCTCGCGCAGCGCCTGCCGCAGGTGCGACAGCTCCCGCGCCTGCGCCTGCACCAGCGAGTCGTATTTCCTAGGGGGAGACGGGCGGGCTGAGCCAGGGAGCTGCTGTGGCAGCGGGACTTGTCCACGCCACGCACCCAGCTCCTACCCCGGCCACGTGGCCGACTGCAGCTCCTTGGGGGAGAGGGCGCCGGGCTTGGCCGCGGGCAGCTGCGCCTCCAGGAGGGCCACGCGCTGCACCAGGCGCTGCAGGTCACGGTGCGCGCGCAGGGCGGGCGGGCAGACACCGTCCGACTGCCAGCCCTCGTCCTCGTCAGTGAGGCTGTGCGCCGGCGAGGCCAGGGCGGCGGGGCCCGCCGGCGGCCGCTCCGCGCCCGACGTGTAGCCGCTGGTGATGGACACGGAGCGGGCCCGGCGCTGCAGGCTCTGGATCACTGTGTTAGCGTGGAGCAGCTGCGCCTTGAGCTCCTGCACGTGCCGGTGCAGGGCGCCCACGTCCGGCGGGGGCACGGCCTTGAGGGCAGCCTCGGCTGTCGCCGGCCACCGCGGGGACCCCAGCTCGCCGCCCACGCTGGGCTCGCTGAACACGTCGGGCTCCTCGCACTCTGCGGAGCAGACGGGGAACGGTGTCACCGCTGCCTTCCCAGCAAGGCCCGGGATACCCGGAGCCCTGGCAGTGCTTACCGGGGCTGGTGATCTCATCACGCTCGGCCTCGGTCTCGCTGCGCCCGCACGTCTCGTAGCCCAGGTCCTGCACGTCCACCTGCACCTGCTTGCTGAGCCGCTGGGCGCGGGGCTCGCCTGTGCGGCGGCACTGTGAGCGCTGCGTCCCCCGGGAGCCCCGCGGCCCGCCCCCCTGCACCCCGACTCACGGAGCAGCACGTGGTAGTGGTGCAGCTGTGCCGCCTGCGCCCGCACCGTGGCCTCCGAGGCGGCGAGCCTGTCCTGCAGCTCCCGGCACTGCCCGGCGCGCTGCGGCTCCGCGCTGGGCGCCGGGCCCTCCTGCGGCCGGAGCGGAGCCGCGGTGAGCCCCGCCGCGCGCCCCACCTCGCTCACCCGCGCCCTGCCGCTGCCGCTGTGCTTACGTGGCTGCCGCCCGGGCTGCCTGGGCAGGGTCTTTTGGGCGCCTCGGCCCAGGCCCGCGCCTCGAGCGCGGGGCGCTTGGCGGGCACTGCTCCCCTCTCCGCCGGGAGCCCCTGGCCGTCCCTCGTGGCGGTGCTGGCCGGGCAGTCGCCCAGGGCGCAGCGGCCCCTCCGCTGGAGCCGGCGGGGCTCAGGAGTCGGGGGGCTGCCCGGGCCGGCCTCCTCCTGCTCCCCGCTGTCCAGCAGCGACGTGGCTTCGCCCATGCGCTCCTTCAGCTCCGCGTTCTCCAGGCACAGGCTCAGCATCGCCTTCCTGGGGGCGCGCGGCACCGTGAAGGGCCGGGGGGGCCAGGACACCCCCACCTGCAGCCCCTGCCACCCACTAGCACCCAGTTCTTGCCTCATGTGGGAGACAGAGGAGAAGCCGGCATCCTCCAGCTGCGCCTGCAGCTCCCGCAGCTCCGCTTCCGCCCGCGCCTGCCGCTCCGCCACGGCACCCTCTGCGCCCTCCTTGGGGCCTCGGCGGCCGCTCTAGAAGGACAGATTCAGCAGGTGGTGGGGACATCCCCAAAGGGGCTGGGGCAGGGCAGTGACACCAGTGGGATATTGCACAGGCTCCAGAACCCCAGTCCCGGTGCCACGCTGCTGCAACTCACCTGCTGGTTCCCTGCGCCACGGGCCGCCTCCGCGCTGGTGGTGAAGCTGGTGCCATCACCGCCCGTCCCCGTGGCCTGACCTAGGAGACAGAGCGAGGCGCTGGGACACGCAGCGGGAGCACCCAGCTCCACACAGACTGGATCCTGCCGCATGCCAGAGCTCAGCCCAGCGGCACAGCACTGTACTGAGCAGGAGCACCCCGGTGCTGCCAGATACCACCTCTGTGCTACCTCACACCGGATACCCCAGCACATGAGGCTAGATGCCCCATCTCACCCATGCTACAGCATCACGAGCCGCAGCCACAGCAAAGGCTGGGGCATGAAGCCCCCTGCACAGCCTGCCTGGTCACGGGGTAGCACCCCAAGGGCACCACAGGGCCCCTGCCCTTGCCCCGTGTGGCACCAAGCACCGCGCACAGCCGCTTGCTCACGCACAGGGATTCAAGGCCGTCCCCTTGGGGCTGCGCAGGGGCAGCCCGCTCTCCCCTCTGGCCCTAGCTCGCAGGCAGGAGCAGGCACGGCGCCCACGGAGGCGAGGCACAAACTGGAGTGTGGAGGGTGGAAGCGGCAGGGAGCCCCCGCGCAGGAGCTGGGCTCAGCCCAGGGGAGCGCAGCCCGGAGGGCTCCCACGCACCCCGCTCCCGAAACCCGCCCGCGCCAGCGGCGGCCAAGGGCTGTGCGTGTCAGGGCAGTCACAGCCCGGCCCGGCTGGACGTCACCCGCACCCGCTGCAGCCTGTTCCGCGCGCGAGATGCGCGAGCCGCGGGAGCCTCCTCAGCGAGCACAGCGCTCAAGAGCCAGGAGCAGCAGCCACAGCAGCGGGAACCAAGGGAAGCAGCAGCTCCTCCCTCCTGGAGGGAGAGGTTTGGGGCAGGCAAAACCTCAGGCTCGCTGGGGGAAGCTACTGGGTGACAAAGGGGCCAGAACTACTGGGTGACAAAGCGCCCATGGGCTACCGCCTCTGGGGGAGGGCAGGACCCCCGTGTCCTCAGCCATGGGGGGGCTGTGACCAGCACAGCCGGGGTGGGGCGTCTCGGCTCTTGGCCAGTGCCCACGGGCTCAGGCTGCTCCTGCTGCTCCAGGGTTGAGGCAGGAGGGAGCACGAGCCTGGAGGGGGAGAAGAGGGAGGTGAGGAAAGTTGGTACAGAGGGCAGCAGGGAGCTCATGCGTGGGCGCCCTAGCTCCAGGTTGGTGCTTGCTGAGCACCCAAAGCCTTCCCAGCTGCAGGAGCGCCCAGGGCAGTGCAGAGCACAGGGAACAGGGGCTCCTCGGCCACTTCATGTGGCAGCAGAAGAGAGATGCCAGGCTGGGCCTCTGCTTGTCACCGACCTCACGCCTCTCACGCCAAGCTCAAAGTGGATTAGTTGCATGGCTTGAAAACTGCACAGGAGCTACAGGGCTGGAAGGATTCCCAGCTTCACTGGAAATCCTCACACCAAGAGAAGGGAAACAAGGTCCTCAAGGAAACCCAGAGAAGAAGCTCTCCACTAAGAGCTGCAAGACAGCAGAGAGCAGCTCCACAGAGGGTGCTCTCTGCACAGCATGCTCAGGCGTTTGCAGGCTCAAGGAGCACACAGCAAGGGAAAGCAGGGATGAAACAAGGCCTGAAAGAAGAGGGCGGAGAATGTAGGAGAATGTAGGAGCCCACAGTTCAGGTCAACACCCACCCCACAGCTGGGCTGGCACAAGGAGAGAGATCAGAGACAGATCTATAGCAGAACACGAGCACGAGTGAGGGGACAGCCAGAGAGTCAGCCTGGGTGGACCTGTACTAGGCCATGGAGCTGTGTCCTGGGCTCCACACTTGCCCAGGCACTGCGGAGCAAGCCAGAGATGGAGTAAGGAAGGGTGAAGACAAGGATAGGGACACAAAAGGTCCTACAAAGTGAGAGGCAGGAGGAGAGAGAGGAGATGATGCTACACAGAAGTGAGAGGAAGCTCACGAGGAGAAAGATGGGAAAGGAGAAAAGGCAGCCCCAGAGCAGGGCTGTCCAGCACCACGTCCCCTCAGCACCCGTGGCTTTGATGGCTGCACAGCCCCAGGGGTGAACACTGACCTGCTGCGTGGAGGGGAGCCCGTGCCGACGCCTGGCCCTGCCGCAGGCAGGGAAGGGAGGACGTGGCCACGGGTGCAGGGCCCGGGCATGAAGCAGTCACAAGGAGGCAGGAGCAAAGCGAGTGCGGGTCCGGGTGGCACCGGCCCAGCAAGATGGAGCTCTTCTGCTCCACCCTCCAGGTGGGAATTCCCTCGGCCAGCACAAACGGAGGTGAGCAGAAGTACAGAATCTAGTCCCACCACCTTGGGAACGATCCAGCAGGACATGGCTGATCCATGGCCGTCTGCACTCAGGCAACAAATGCCCCTGGAAAGCTGCTTTTCTAGCGCTTACACCATCCTCGTTGCTCTCGGAGGAGAAAGATGCCCTGGAGAAGTGAAGCAGCAGTGCCCCGTGTGGCTGTCACTAGCAAAGCCGTGGCCCAAGGGGGCTGCGGAGCCAGTGACCAAGGTGCACACAGAGCAAGGCAGCAGAGCCAGCACCTGCCAGCCCGGACTCCGGGCTCATTCATCCCAAACCGTTTGTGCTCTCCCTCAAGGCACAGAAGTCAGGCTGAGGCAGGACTCACAACTAAATAAACAAAACCGGAAACTATAACCATAAAAAAGGAGAGTTCAGGGAAGTCTTCATTGCTGACACAGCATTTGGTTTCAGGGCAAAGGGATCACTGGCTCTATGCTCCAAAACACTAGTGCAAGATTGCCAGGCAAGCAGCCAGTCCCTGCTCTACAGATCTTGGGGCCTTTCCCAAATTCCCTAGCTCTGGACCCCACTTGTCCACATACACTTTTTCCTTCTGCACCAGCAGCCATCAACCCAAGAAGGGGATGTTATTGGGTAGAAATGGGGAAGGGAATACAAAAAAAAAAAAAACCCCTCACACTCACGCACTTGGGGAGATGATAGAGAGCAGTTGGTGCTTCTTTCAGTGATAGGGAATCTTTATTTGGCCCATGGGGAAAGGGAGAAGGGAGATGAAGGGGAACCGTCTAAAATGGAATGATTGAGTGTGCAAATACATCGGTGACCACGGGGTGGGTCAGACAGGAACGTACACAAGACACAGGTGGATTGCACTGATTGCAGTTTCCAAGCAGCTCTAGAAATAACCCAGGAGGCCCCGTCCCAGCTCTCCCAACCCGTCCCGAGCAGCAAAGCCAGAGTCAGTGCGGCGGCTCGCTCGGTTAGTGAGCGTCTCCGTGGCGGTGGCGAGCGCCAGGGCTCAGGAGGCATGCTGGGCTAGGGCTCTCGCACGCTCCTGCTCCCCACCTCCTAAGGTGCCCTGCGTCTCCAGCCTGCTCAAACGCTCCAAGCTTCTTCCAAGAGCTTCTTCCAGCTGCCCGCGGAGCTCCTGGACCCCTTCCAGCTCCACCTGCAGAGTGTGGTCTCTCGCAGCGCTGAGTGGACACGCGGTACAGAAGGGAAGAGGGTTAGACAGGCTGCAACAAGCACGCTGCCCTCCAGGACTACCACTTACCCCCAGCACAGGCCTTCCAAGCAACTTGGACCCCCTCCTGCCTCACCCCTGAACCTCCCCGGAGCACACCCAGCCCAAAAAAGGCTTCGGCAGGACAGGGGGCTCCTCGGAGCAGCTGTTCTTCAGTACTTACCCCAAGCACTCCACGTATGTGCTCTCTCGCTGGCAGGTAGCTCAAATATCTGATGGGCTGCAGCCCCGTGAAGGGCAGGGGATTAGTGTGGAGGACAGATGCAGGCCGTGCTGTGCTGCAGGACAGCAGCACCTACACAGACCCGTCTCAACCCAGTGCAGAATTTGAATAGGCAACTGCAGCCTCCAAGAAATGCCTGAATGTGAGTGGGAAACCCAGTGGAAAAGGCAGAGGCCAGGGAATGGGAAGTAGTTTACAGAGCATTTGAAGCTGCCCATTACACTCCTATCAGAGCAGATATAATGCCAAAATTCCAAGAACTAAGCTTGTCTAATTCCTCCCGCAGGCTCCCTCTCTCTCTCTCTGGGGGTTCAGGGACCTGCAGAACACTCACAGCTTGAGGGGTCACCCCTTGGATGACACCCCCACGCCCCAGGGCTGCCCTGCTTACCTGTCCGGGTGCGTGTGGAACTTCACCAGGCTGCTGTAGAGCTGCCTCTCCGCCTGCAGAGCCTCATTCAGACGGTTCCTTTCAGCCACCAGCCCTTCCAGCATCAGTAACAACTGGCCAGAGTACAGAGAGGAGATAACACTCAGAGGCAGAAACCAAAGGAGACATCTGGCTGCCCCTGAGGGGTGGGGGGTTCCTCTCCCAGATGTACCAACCACTCCTCTTGCTTTAGGTGATCAAAACCAACTGCAGTGCCACCCCCAGGCTCCCCAAAAAGAGCACCCTTAATGGCAATGCTGGAAGAAACCAATCTTCTCCTTTGTGTTCCCCTTTCCATACGCAGCCAGCCTCCAAGAACAGGCACCTCAACATATCCGGAGGCCAAAAGTTTAGCTGCAAGCACCAGCACAAAAATGACACACTACCTGCTGCCTTCTGTTTCCAGTAGCCTCTTGCGCTCGTGATTCTGCTACGGCCACTTTCTCCCGAAGCACCAACACTTCTTGAGTCAGCCTTTCCACGGCTGGAATTTCTTCAGGGTCCACCAGCTGCATCTGCAGATCCTGGAAAACGAACACAGGAGGGCTCAGTGGAGAGGGGCTCAGTAACAAGGACAGCTGAACTGTTGTAACCCTCCCTGGAATGCAGCTGTCAGAAGTTTCCAGTGTCAGGGAAGACCAAGGTCTCCCAAGACAAACACCCATGTAACCAAGGTATGTTAAGCACAGGTAACAGCCTGAAGCAAGCTCTCAAAAAGAACACAAGCCATAGTGGTCCTTGGCCCTCCCAAGGAAGGCCACTTAGCACATGGGGAGTAGAAAGACAAATGATGACACCAGGGCAAAGGCCTGGGTTTGGGGTCCTTGCATTCTGGGCAAAATAGGAGGGCTGCAGGCAAGCCAGCAGCAACACCAGGCACAGCCAACACTGTTAATCTGAAGAGGCCTCTCATTCCTTAGCAGGGATATCCCGTTACTGCTGTCACAGAAACGAACAGCTTGATTTCTGACATCTTGCCATGCAGTAGAAACAAGCGAGTGAGGAACAGGACACACAGGGAGGGAAGGGGCTCCTCTGTGGTCCTCCTCGGCAGGACTGCCCCAGCACAGCCCACTGCCTTACCTTGATGAGGTCCTCTTTGATCTGGATGTTCCTGCTCAGGGACTCGATATCCGAGGCCTGCACCTGCAGCTCTTCCTCCTGGGTGGCCACGACAGACTGGAGAGCAGTGAGCTCTCGCTGTGGGGGGAAAAGTCCATGAAAACCACAGCAAACTCACAGGGGCAAACGTCAAAACACCTCTGCAAGCTGCTGCCCCACATCTCCCCCTTGATAGGAGGTCCTTGATGGGAAAACCTCCCATGAGGGGCAGCTGGACAGCTTCCCTTAGGCAAGGCAAACACAGGCTTTAGCACTAGCTCACCCTGCTTTCCCTCTCCTTCTTTGCCATCAGCCCCAGCTCCTCTTTGGCATTAACAAGCTCCTTCTCCAACTCTGCTGCTGACGTTGCAACTGTGGAGGAAACAAGGTTAGTGCAGGGTTACCATGTGCTACCCAGTGCCTCACCCCAGGGTTCGACAGAAACCCTCTCTCTGGTCCATGCTGCCTGCTCCCCAACACGCCTTGCCTTGCTAAAGGCTGCTGCTCCCTTACTGATGCTTAAAGAGCAGCCCTGGGGAACAGCAACGGCCCAAGGCTGCTGTCTGCTCCTGGACAAGCTCAGGTGTCCTGGCCCCATGGCTAACCCCAGGCCAGCCACACATTGTCACCTCCAGCCTGAACCATCAGGTCAGAAACCCCACACTGGACTGCACCAAGTGCCAAGCAGAAGTGTCTCCAATGGCTGTCACTCCCCTGCACCCTCTGAGCCATCACCCAGGGGAAGGCTCAGCTTTATTTCAAAAGACCCATTCATGCTCAACTGTTTTTGTCATCCCACCCTCTTAAGAAACCATTTCCCCCACAGCCAAAGCTCTAGATCACTGCTGAGATCTAAAAAGAAGCTGTCACAGCACTCACCATCCTCTGTCCCGCAGCTCCTGTCCCTCTCCGGGGGTGCAGCAGTGGCTGCAGCTCCACAAGCAGCCTGCAGTATTTCCTGAAAACATCAAATCCTTCTAGTTTGCAGTTTTTTGGGGAACCTAGCAGGCTCCCAGCTCGCCCAGAGCCCAGGCTCCAGCACTGCAGCAAACTGCTGGCTGCTTTCCTGCTGCCTCTGGGACACGACAGCGCAGCGAAGGGGAGCGACCCAGGCAGCAGGGCAGGTGAGCTGCACCCAGCCTGGAAGCTTCACGTATGGAAGCAGAGCTCTGGCCTTGCTTTACAAGGGACTAGGAGGTGGTTGGGAGACAGCTCCTTTATAATAAGGATTAAGCATTTTTCACTCGACCACAGCAAGCCCATCTTCCAGCTGAAACTCCACTCGAACCTAAGTCTTCCTCCAGGGATTTGGCCTACCAGAGGGACCACACAGGAAGGAAAGTGCAGAGCCTGGCCCACATATACATCTCTGGAAGTCTCTGGAGCTCACTTTGATGCCAGGAATAGAAACAAGCCACCTGCTTACAGCTGTTTCAGACCCCTCAATATGTCAGCTCACCAGTAAACCATCAACAGCTGCTCAAGTAGGAATAGGGTGTACGTAGCCACCGAGTTGTGTTCACCCTCAAAGGGGTTTTTAGCAAAGCTGCTTTAAAAATACCAGTTCCAATTGTGGGAGTCATGGCAAAAGGCCAGCAGGCTCTGCCAAGAATTAGTAGGGCCTAAAATTAGCTCCCTTGTCCCTTCCAGAATGTGACAATGTCAGGGAGGGGATTACAATGCAGTGGCCCAGCCCGGCCCAAGGAAGGACTGGGTCAATGCTGGAGGGTCAGAAGGTGGATTTCTCACATACTCATGCGTGCCCTGGGGACTCAACTACTACTGCTTTATCAAAATGAAAGGAGGTACAGAGTGACAAAGGCTTGTGGGTCAAGATTAGAACAACCAGGCAATACTTCTGCTCCTCAGTTTTGTCCATTCCTCCTATTGAACTCTATTCTTATTACTACCACTCTGTGTGGTGCTTCCCTCCCTCTCACTTCTTCCCACAGTAATCATTTCTCTCTGGGGTCCTGAGACTGCAGTCGGTGCAAGAGGGCACAATCCTTACTTGTTCATCCTGCTTCAACAGCCCAGCACCAGCTGACCAGGTGGCAACAGGTTCCTTCCCTGACCAATGCTGGCGCAGAAGCTGTAACTCGCTGCTCCTTTCAGCCAAAGCACGTGCCATCTTCTCAGCAGCTGCCTGAATGAGCAGGAGGGAAACAGAAAGGCAGGGCTGTGACCAAGGAATTGGATCCCTGTCCCTCACCTTCCTTAGAGACTATGGGAAGCATATTAATAGTCATCTGTCACTTGGGACTAGGAGAAAGGCTCTACAAATTGGTCTGGGAGCTCCTGGCCCTTCACAGTGGCCCAGCCATCGCTGCTTGGGAGGCAGCTGCAGTGGGGCTCAGCCTCTGCCTCCAGAGAAAGCTCCTCAGCTTTCCTCACTGCACCCAGAAAGGGATGGAGACTCAGGAGAGGCAGAGAACAAAGAGGAGGAGACAGAACTTGGTCTTTTAGCCCCCTCTTTATGAAAGGAGACTCAATCCAAAGCAGCTCAGGTGACACTGAGGTGCATTCCATGTACTAGAGTAGGCAGAGTAGAAACCAGGGCTCTTCAAGCAGCAGTTGCTCCTAGGACTGTGCACCAGTTTGATCAAGATGTAAATTAACAGGCAATGAGCAGAATTTCCTCATTCTTCTGCGCTGCACAACTGACAGCTTGGAGGCCTCCCTTGTGGTCTGCTAACACCCATACAAAACAGTGACTCTCCCCAAAGCTCCTCCACCCTGCACTGCCCCCGACTCACTCTGCTCCACTGCTCCTTGGTGCTCACAGCCTGCAGCAGCTCCTGGATCTCAGCATCATGCTCCATAACCTGACGGTTCCTGTCAGCAAGGAGATCCTGCAGCATCTTCTCTTTGCGCTGGAGACGGAGGCACAGCTCCTCCACCACCTCACTCTGCCCCGGGCCCAGCTTGCACAGCAGGGTTGCTGTGAGCTCCTGAAGAAAGGGGAGAAATGCAGAGATGTGGCTCCTGCTCTCACCAAGCTGCAAGCTGTGCAGGGCAGAACAGCTCTTCAGCCCGAGCATGGCTGTAGGAGTGACACCTAGGAAGCCCAGGGCTCTACAGGCATTGAGAGCAGTCAGTTTAGGGCAGGGAAGTTTAAGTGCTCTCCTCAGAGGCAGGCAGGAAGCTCTTGGCACTGCTCTCTGCAGACAAACTGACCGAAAGCCCAGGAGGCCAAATGACAGCCTTACCTCCACTTCCTTGTTCCTATCGTGCAGGCAGGTTTGCAGCTGCTGGATGATCCCCTCTTGCTCCTTCTGCCTCTTGCAGGATTTCTCCTCAATCTCCTCCTTGAGCCAGCGGAGGTTTTGGCAGGTTGCTGACACCTGCTCTAGCTCCAGGGTTTTGGCTTTCAAGAGGCTCTCCAGACTCTGGGGACCACAACAGAAGCGGATCAATCATGGGCAGGGCCTTTCCTCCTAAATAAGCAGACCTGGTACCACCAGTAGCGAGTCATTCCGACTCACCCCCTCTCCTCTCCAGGCACTATACCCAGCTATGCACCCAACCCAGGAACAACACAGACTGATCCAGGAACCTGCCCAGCACATGGGGCCGACACCCTGCACCCACACACCCCTAGGACAACCACAGTGCTTGCTCAAGAGCTCATCTAGACCTGAGCTTGTCCATTAGAACCACACTGCACTCTGAGAGTGCAGGTAAAAGCACTCACGTGGATGGTGGCCTCACTGCTGGACACAACGCTCCGCAGCCGCTCCAGGTCGTCACCGCGCGCTCTGGCCGACACACGGAGCTGCTGCAGCTCTTGCTCCTTCTTCTCCAGAGCACAGTACTTTTCATCTACTGCTCGCTATGGTGAGAGAGGGCAAGCACTCAAAATTGGACAGCAGGCACCTCAGCTCTCCCTTATGGAGGGCTCCTTTGCAGATGGGGACACAAAGGGCTTTCTGAAGACATTGCCACCCTGGGGTCAGCTTTGGCAAACAGCATGGGCTGCACCTCTGATGCTAACCCAAAGACTGAGCCACAGGGAAGCTTCCCAACAGGCTGAGCTCACCTCCAGAGCAGCATCCCTGTCGCTGATTCGCTGCTGCAGCTTCTCCAGCATGGCATCCATGGCTGCAGGGCTCTTGTTCAGGTTTTTCTGGCATTGCAAAAGTTCCCTTGATTCCTAAAGGGATAATACACACACCTTCCAGTAAAACTCTGTCAGAACATGCCTGGGAAGCATTTCAGGAGAGTCTGGGCCAACTACCTACACCCACCAGCTCTACCACCCACCACTAAAAGGCAGCACCTGGAGACTGACTGAGCAGGCAGCTGTGAGGGCTCCCCAGGCACCACCTTTGCCTCCTTCCTCCTCTTGGAGCCCAGAAGCAGCTCTGGTCAGCCCTTCTGAGGGGCACGTGTGAGAACTAAACTGACACTTGCACCTCCAAACACCAAAGGAAGGGGAGGAGCCCTGGCTGTTTATGCTCTGCTCCAGTCTTTCTGCATCTCACCTGCAGAAGTTGTTCCTTGCGAGCCAGGCACTGATTCAAACGCTGAACCTTCTGTTCCTGGGCCTGCAGCTCACAGCATTTTTCCCACTCTGCAGCCTGGAGTTGCTGAGCCTTGTCCTGCAGTTCTGCCTGCAGCTGCTGCACCACAGCACGCAGCTCCTGCAAGAGAAAGCACTTGTCTTGTTTGCAGTCCTCAAGGGACCTGCACACAACAGGCCAGTCAGAAGGTGAGAGGAGCAAGGGCTGTGGAAAAGCCAGAAATGCTCTGTGTTACTAGACACAGCTTTCACATTGCTAAATACAGTTCCTTGCTAATGAAGTTTGAATTTGTTTCCCTTTCCAAGGCACCCATCCATTTTGAAATTCCTCGCTGTGGCCACAGGTAGAGCTTTACTGTCTACCACAGCTTGCCTCCTGCAGCAGGGAACACAGCTTTGCAACGTTACAAGACGACCTAGGACACCCACAGCAAGCACAGGCGTAAGAATGACAATGGACACACTATCACATATCTTTGCTCATTCCAAGTCCTAGGGCAGGAAGCTAAGGAGACTGCAGAAAGCCCCCAAAGTGTCAGCTAAGTGCAACCAAGAGCCTAAGCAGAGATAAATGAGGGCAGAATACGGCCTACAACAGTGCTTTAACCCTTGTGACACCAACAACTACCAGGCTAAGTGCCTGTTATACCTGGTTGTGTTTCCAAGTTGCCTCTTTTTGCTGCTCTTCCTCGTGCGCTGTCGTTTCTAGGAGCTGGGTCACCCTCCTGGCCTCAGCCAACTGATGCTCTTTCTGACGCTGAACCGTTTTCAACTTCTGCACCTCCAGCTGGGTGCAGAAAAGTGTGTTCTGAAGATCCAGCAGCGCCAGGTTTTGCTGCTGGGGTGAGGCTGCACCCTCTGGCACCTGATGGGAGTGAAGCAAAGAAACTCAAGGTTCCCTTCCCTCAAGAGGTCTGAAGTTCCTGAGCCCTGAAGAACAACTGATGTACTCGAGGCTTCTGGGGACATACCTGCATCTGCCCAAGCTGGCTCCTGTGCAACATGTCTCGCAGCTTGGCCATCGTCTCGTTCTGCCCCTCAATGACATGGTACAGCTCTTCTGTCTACAAGGCACAGGAGAGGACACCCAGGCACTGGCAAGCCAAGCACAAACCCTCCCTGTCCCAAGCCTCCAGTGTGGATTAGGTCCCGTCAGACTCACAAAGGAGCAAAAGCTTCTCCAGAAACAATTTCATGAGATCCAGAATGTCACGCAGTGGCTTTTGAGTCACTGCCTACAAAGACCAGCATATTTTCCTCTGCTGGGCCCACCACCCCTTTGCCCACTGCTATTACCTCACTCTCCTTGCTCTTCAGGGACTCATTCAGACTCTGGATTGTACGCTCTTGTCTCTGCGATGTTTCTTGGACAGCTTTCAATTCAAAGTTCAATTCATTCAGTTTTTCCTGCAGCAACTGAATGCAAAGAAATAGGAAGTTTGTCTATCCTACCTACTGCTCTAAGCACAGTTTGGACTCCCTCCAGCCCTTACTCAGTCCAGAGAGCCCAGATGTTCACCCAGTCAAGACCAATGCAGTTCCCTCTGGAGCCTAGATGTGCTGTTGGAGCTGTGTGGAAACCGCTATGAAGAAACGCAAACCCTTCCCTTTTCCACAGGAATTTTTCAGTGTTCCTAGTTCCTCCAATACAGCCCCGAGGTTCAGGGCAGAGTTTCCAGGCTCAGCTTTCATATATTGCACTATTGCCCACAAACTCTAGAAGAATCCTGCTCCAATTGCCCATTACCCTTCCTCATTTTTATTACTAAACAAACAATTCCCCAACAACAAACAATTATCTAAACAAAAATGTTCCTTTAAGCAGGAGGAACCGCTTCAGTCCCCCAAACTCCCAAGAGATATGAACAAAAAATGCCACCCTTTGCTTTTAAAGCCTTCCAGTGCAACACAGCTAGGTGCCTACCATCTCCTAATCCCCCTCTCACCACCTCTTTACCCCACCCAAGCATTTTTGTGGCAACTGCTGGTCTAGGCAACACCACATTTGCTCAAGCAGTGGTTCATCTAGCCTCAAGATCTCGCTGCAGCACGAAGGAGCCTCCTTTGTGCCAACTTTGCAGCAGCACAGCTGCAGAGCAAAGCAGAATTTCTTGCTTCACTCACCCTGTGGTTGATTTTAAAGCAACTGCCTTAAACACTTTCACCCTAAAGACAGCAACATAGCTCAAGCAGTTTCAGGACAGTTATCTTCTTTCGTCAAGATATACATGACAGTGCATTAAACCAAGAGCTTGACAGCATGTTAAACATGCTGCTTTTGGACAGGCTTAGAAGACACCCATCTTTCCTGGAACTGATTCCAGCCTTAATTTCCCAAGGAGCTGGTACTGACACATGATCTCCTCTGTGTTGCTTATTGGCTTACAAATCTGTTGTGTTCTCTCTTCTGAGAGGCGTTTCCCCCCTACACACAGATTTAAACACTCCCAATTGCATTCACTCTTATTTCCTTGTCAGCCTCTGTGGACTAGGCAGCTCCAGCAGCTTACAGCTGTCCTTGAATTTAAATAAAGGACCTAAGCAGCTATGCTCTTCCTTTTATCCCGTTTTCCCCTTGAGGATAGTTACCTTAGAGCTCAAGCTAAGAACATCTATCCCTTGCAACACGTGCTAAATTTGAGCGGTCACACGACTACATGGCTTTCCTAAGAAAGCAGCTCATAGCCTTTAAATCCCAGGCAAAACAGGACCACCCCCAACCCCAGGCTGATCTCCCTGCTTGCAAAAAAGCAGCCAGTTGTCTCAAACACAGCTGCTCCTCTCCTCTGCACCAGGCTCAAAGCAGGCAAATACACAGGGCAGGAAAACAGGCTCTGGGCACCTCTCCTTCATTCACTCCCAGTGGGCTTACAAGGCAACCAGGAAGTCTCCCCTAAAGCCAATTTGCAAAAATAAAATGTGGAGAGCTTACACAGCACAGCTGTAGGAGAGAAAGAACAGGCAGGTGCCTTTAACTGAAGCTGAGAGCTTGCAGCACCAGGACCACGGCACGGGTGCAAGTGCCCTTGCTGGAGCAGAGGACGGGCTGCCTGCCAGGCTGCACGTGGCAAGGACGGGGCAGCTCCCCGTTGCACTGTCAGCCTTGCTAGGCACCAAACGTGCTGCTCATGGCCACATACCTTGTTGGTGGCATCAAGATGCTGGACTTGGCCCTGCAGCTCTGCAGCGTGCGCACCAGGGAGCTGCTCTGCAGCTGCAGGCTCGCCTGGAGCTGGCTGCTCGTGGTCATCTGCATGATTCTAGAAAGCAGGAGAAACAGTTCAAATCTTGCACACGTCTCTAGTTAGCAATCCTATTGCAGCTCAGGCTTAAACAAACCCAATGTTTTTTTTCCAACTGCCCTGTGAATACCCTGCTGCCCGTGCTTCCTCCACCCGGGTGCAGGTCAATGCCTGGCCCTGCAGCTCCACTGGCTCTAACTGCTGTCTCCAGGCTCATGGCAGATCTGCTCCCCGCACCGAAGCCATGTCCTGAATCCTGCCTCCTGTGGGCCCTGTGGGCAGCTTCAGTCAAATAAAACTGTTTTTCTTCCCATATTCTGCCAAACTTATCCCTCTCCATCAGTAACCTTCCCTCTCTCCCATCAGCCTGTGTGACACAGCCACCCCTGTTCTAAATTCCTTCACTTGCAGATCTCTGGGCTCTCCGTGCTCCAACAGCCCCGCTTTGTGCAATTTCCTTCAGCTCCATAAATCAAATCCAATGCCACAGCTGGGACTTTATGCACAGACGATATCTGTGCAGTGGGAAGGGAAGAGCCCAGTGCGTCCTGATGCGGGGCCAGCCAGAGCCAGCTGCTTGAGCACACACTAAGCCCTGTCAGCCCTTCCTGCTGTTGGGCTGCCAGCACCCTCCCTGCAGCAGCAATCAAGCCCTGCCACCCACCCTGGCCCTCCCAGGATCCATTAAGCATTCCCGAGTAGCTCCAGTGACACAAGATCGATGTAGGTCGATGACAAGTCAAAGGGAAATGATCCTGATTTTTTTTTTTTCTTTCATTCAGAGGAAAATCATCCTGTTTTTTTTTCTTTCTTTCCTTCTTTAAGCTTTTGGTGACAGCCTGACTGGTGGCTGGAAGAAGGTTCAACTTTGCCCAGCCAGAAGGCTTCGGATCAGGGGGGAAGAGTTGCTGGAATTTCACGCACAAGAACCATTTTGCAAGTAAGGGTGCTGAAAACAGAAGGGAAAGAAGTCTTTTCTTGCAGCACGCATAGCCCAAATTAAAATAAGTGAGAATCCTGTAAACAGCAAAGAGACAGGAGGAAAAGGGCAGAGGCAGCTCCAGGGTCCAAAGTCCCTAAGCCCAAGCTGCCTCCTTCGTGCCTCACAGCAGTCACGGCTCCCCAGAGGTTTCCCTATGTCAACATTTGCTTAAAAACCTCGCTCCTCACTGCCCTCTTTTCAGCACAGCTCCAACAATGCCAGCACTCACTAGCTTAGACTGAGAATCATGTTAAAAAAAAACCCTTACACAAGAGCCCTTCAGTTCACTAGCAGCATAAACCTTTCCACTTCTGCTGCTAAAACCACCCAGACACTCCAGAGCCCCAGCACTGCGGTCAGCAGTTGCAGCTGGGTTGTTGCCAGGGCGAGAACCGGGAAATAAAGAATTTGGCAGGACAAATTCCCTGCAAGGACTGTTGTATAGCAGAGGATGGGGGAAAAGAAATCCCTCGTGGCAATTCCGAGATACAAGGATAGCAAGGCACGACACAGAGCCGAGCTGCTCACACGTCGCACCGATTGCTCCACGCGCCGTTAAAGGAAAGCCTGTTTTTCTGCTGAAAATACATCCCTAGGAGTGAAAAAGAGCAGCAACTGGCACAACGCAGCAGCAGCATCCATGCCCTGCTCCACATCTTCAATCACAGGCCAGAAATGCAATGCCGTAGTGTTCCCCATGAACGCTGGTGATAGAGGTTTATCTCCCTCCAGAGCATTATTTCTCAAGCAGATTAATGTGAGAGGAGCAGAGAGCTCTGGAAAACACCCGAGCAGATGGCAGAGTGAGCTGCCCTCGCTGAACAGGCGGCACAGCTTGGTACGGCTACAGTTACCATAGTAAAAACAAGCATTTTTCTACTCCCTGAGGCTACCTAGAGTATTAGGCAGCGCTAAGGCTGCTAATGTGAATGCAATTAGGCTGACGCGGATATTCCTGAATTAAAGCTGACTGAGGCCTTCTATTCATTAAGGGGAGTGATAAGGGAGTTACGAGTTCAGCTTTTTGCCTGCATACTAACGGAAGAGAGCAGAGACAATCCAGCTCTATGAGCAGGCTAAAACCTCAGCAGGTAACAGCCCTTGGCACCTTGCAAAAGCAAGGGAGCTCAGGGCTCTCAGCAATAATTGCATTAACGAATCTTCTCACAGAATTAGCAAAGAAGAGCACCTATCTGGAAGCCCAACTCTAGAGCTACACACTGGCACACATCCACCTGCAAGGAAAACGCCCTCTCCTTAGGGCACGTGCCCCAGCTCACGGCACGGATCTGGTTTGGGGACTCACCAGTAAGGCAGGGCTCTCAACACAGAGCTGCCTGACCCAGAGCCATTACCAAGGCTCAAAGGAAAAACACCGGCCAAAAAACACATGCCCAGAAGCTTAAAGCACTCCCTTTAGCTGGGGGGAAAATTCAGACAGTCTGTTTAAAGAGAAAGATGGAGTGAAACTGGCAACTTCTTGGCAGAGAGCACGCAAAGATCTCAGGCCTGGCTAGTGCCTGGCAAAGACCTCAGGCCTGGCTAGTGCCCTACGTTCACAGGGAGAGATGTCCGAGGGCGATTTCCCAGAACAGGGCAGGGAAACAGATCACAGGAGAGGGACCGTGCCTAAAAAGGAGGGAGCAGCCTATTCTTAGCCCGTGGTTCAGCGACACGTGGCTCTCCGCATTATCTCAACTCGGAGGAATTCCCAATGGCCTCGGGGCCGAGCCGCAGCGGCGCTGCTCGACCAAGAGGCTGCACCGTGACCTCTACCTGTACCCGGAGCGGCATGTAATCCTCACAGAGGTCGTCCCACAGCTCCTGCAAGTCAGAAATCTCCAGGGGAAGACCCAAGTGAGCTCTGCAAAGGGGTTTCCTGTCTGCACTGAGGAAACCAGAGCCAGCATCCATCAAGCCAGCAGAAGCACTTCCATCCGCCGAGTCGCGGCTCAGCCTCGGAGGCGGCAAGGCGGATTTCACGGGGATAGGCAGCTTGCTGCCCTTGGGGCTCTGCACAGGTTTGTAGTCCAGGGCCCTGATCATGCTAAGGGCCAGCTCCAGCCTATTCCCGCTCAGCGAGGAGCTCGGCGTCAGGCGGTCGTCCGAGAAGTCGTCGCCCTTCCCGCTCCCCTTGGCGCCCTTCTCCGCCTCGTCGTCCCTGTGCCGCGGAGGGCTGGCCTCCACCGTGGTGTCCAGCGACTCCATGGAGGAGGCGGGCGTCCCCTCCTCC
>JAVCKT010001370.1:2190-24992 GCA_032273925.1 Rhynchotus rufescens | reverse complement strand
ATTGAATGGCTCTCTGTCCCTGCTCTTAAAGAAACAAAGCTTTTGTATGTTAATTTTCCTTAACTGTAGGATTCATCTTCCTTTTTACAAAAAGCACAAATCTTAAGTCAATCCAATGTGCGTCCTTTCAGGTGCACAATGTTAAGGTGGTCACATTCTGCTTGTTTGTTTTTTTGTTCTAAACTAGTGAAGAATTTATCCCTGAATGTTAGTGTAGTGTTAGTTGGATGGTGATAATTACACTCAACTAACGAAGCGGGTGTGTGTTAATTACATGTAATAGTTATGGTGGGACTGATACCCATTTTGTTCATGTAGTGGATTGGGGAAGGCAGGTGGTAGAAGCTCTCTACCAAATCAAGGACATTGGTAGTATAGCAAGAAGAATTTAGGATATCAGTATAAAGAGAAGAATATAGGTATAGAAATAAGACACAGAACGTTGGACAAACACGTAAGACAGAGAAAAACAGGAGGGAAGATGAACTAATGAAACATGGGAAGCAAAGGAGGATTTCTTTTACAAAGGATCGGTATTTCCCTTGGGTCGCTTACAAAAGGTGTTGCCTTTGCCTCAGCAGGGGCTGAGGGAGTTTGTGTGCTGATGCTTCTGCTGTGTTTCGAGAGGCTGAGCTGCATTAGGCCACTTCACTCGCTATTATTGCTTTGCCATTTCAGCAATTACAGGATCTGCCAGTGGGTTGTCCTACTGTAATTGTGAGGAAACTCATCCATAGCCACTTTTCTGCTAGGGTTTCCTAATTTTCCTTGTGAAAAAGGGTGTACCCCCCTGCCTTTTTGCCATTAGACTTTCTCATTCATCAGGAAAACTTAAAACATTTGATGAGGAAGTGACTTTCTCACCTGGCTCTGAAAAGAAAATAATGTCAGTAGCCTGGGCTGCAGCCACCAGCGCGGAGGCCGGCGGGAAGATTGGGGCGTCAGATGTAACATGAAGCTTTATGTTCTTAAAGCTTGTCAGTTTGTTTTACAAGCACAACATTATCCCCCTATATAGCTATCCCTAGCTATACACGCACGCAGACGTACATGTGTGTATGCTGCATTTTGCTGAATAATATTCCAGAATTGTTTTCACTTCTTGGAGTGTGTACGATGTTGGCAAATACCAAAGCCGCTCTGTAGCACCATGGCTTTGCGTTAAGGCCGTTTTGAACAAGGCTTTTGCTTGATTATAAATGTAGTAAATAAGTACAGTTTGATCAATATATCACAAAAGTGCAAAGAAGGGAGGTTTTATATCCATATAAAAAAATACACATTTTTCCCTTATTGAAAATGGCTGTATGACCATAAATTAGTGTTTCGTATTGCTGTGTATTTGCTCCACCTGGTGGATTTTCCTGAAAGTGTTTTTAATGCTGGCTAATAAGGAGAAACTGTCTTCAATTAAATGTAGGCTACATTACCATAAGTAAAGATTTTTATTTTTTATTTATGCTAGTCATAGCATTTTAAAAGGCAGATTTGGGCAAGAAACCCTTAAAATTAAATATTTGTCTTGACACATTGGTCATTGCAACGATCTCTCTCATTACCGCATTCCAGACCATTGGATGGTAACAGTTTATGCGTGGACTCCTCTAAAGATTAATAATTAAAAAATCCCAAGTACTTTGGAGGCTGGATCAGCGCGAGGGGGGTTTGTGCTCCCTGTCCCTCCCCAGAGCAATAGCCGGGAATTAAAGAGCCGCTCCTCCAGGAAGCAGCGGTGCTGGGGAGAGCCAGGGCTCCTGCGCCCAAGGGTTCCTGCCGCGCGTCGGCATCGGATCTGTCTGTCATTAGCCCAGCTCTGCAAACATTGTTTTCTTTGGAATCCTGAAGGCCTTGGCTATGCTTTGATCATCTCATTGTTCTCCTTTGGTTATTTTTTTTTCCCCCTTTCGAGTGTAATGGCTCCCTAACAGAAGGTGAAGTTTAGAAAATAGTGTCTCCATATGCAAGGGATTTGGAGACCTTTTTATTGTCTTTAAAAATGTCATTCATAGTCCTCATTAGCATTTATTGTTGCACGCGTACAAGCAGAAAATGCGAAATTGGTATGTCATGAATAGCTCCACAGAGCTCCAGAGCCCTGCAATCTTGCCTGCAGTGTGGTGTGGGGCAGGCATTGAGCGCAGGCTGTCCAGATGGCTGCCAGCACAGAGCGGAGCTGCAGGTTTTTGTCTCTGGTGCTGAGAGGAGGGAAAGTTCACTGGAGCATACGCTCTCGCCCCGCGCGCCGCGGCACAGCGAGCCCGCCATCCGTCAAAACGGGGAGGTGGTGACATTGAAACAAAAGTTTGCAATATAATGTAACGTGCCTTGTCAAATGAATAAAATATGTTTAGTTAGTGTCACAAATATTGACACGTTACAAAGAGAAATGCGAGGCCCGGATTTATGGCTAGCGGTAGATGCTCTTTCGCACAGATATGCTCGCACGTTATCTTTATTATGAAAATCCTATGCATTGAAAAGACATTGATTAGAGGTCAAAACTGGGGTTAATATACTACAGCAGGAGGAGTTTCCTTACCCGTGTTAAACGAGCAAGCACTCCGAGCCTCAAATTGAAAAACAACTGGTAGCTTGGAACCTTTTGCGGGATCCTAAAATATGATCCTGGTTCAACAAGAGCTGATATTATCAGCCAGGCTTCTCTCATCATGCAGAAGCTCTTCTTTTTCCTACCTGTGAAATGGCCTCTAGGGTATTTTGTTGGATCCTTTCAGAAATAATTTCGAATCAATATCAAATTTTCTAAAGTGCATCGGTGATGTTTATGCTCAGATGGCTTGGTAATTTTCTCTGAATACATATGATGATAGAAATTAGCAGTCAATTTTGATTTAGTTTTACCCATATTACAGAAAATATTTTATTCTTAAAATACTCAATGGAAGTTGTGTTTAGCTCAGCTCAAGTTAAAGAAACGAACACCAAAATGGTACAAGTGTGTGAGTGGTACTAGTAAAATCTACACCTAGAGTGAAGCAGCATGCACTCCTTTAAGGATTGAAGCCTGTGTTGGCCTTTATACTCTGCAACAATTGCATTTTTGGTAGAACCTACCTTCACTTTGGATGGATCTTTCTGTATACTTGCCTTGTTTTGAACCTCAAATGCACCTCAAATGCCATTGAGGTTCCTGGACACTTTCAACAATAATGAATTTGGTTTTATTTTGTTTTGGTGAAAAAGAATAGAAAATAAGGCTAGACCTAGATTGCCAAGTCTGTTCCATTGCCAAGGTTACCTTAAGGAGATGAGTTGAAATCCTTTCAGACGACTAATTTCTGATTTTACTGTTGAAAAAATATGACTAAATTTTCCTAACTCAAAGAAGAGATTGAGGCTTTCTCACTGCAAGGAATTCAAGCCAGTCTTCCTTTAGTTAGAACTAGGAATAACATAGGAGTAGCGTAATGAACAGTTTCTCTTCTTTCAGAAATATTTCTTCCCCAGATTGATAACTGCAGCTTTCAAATACCAAGTATTTATGTAAATAATCTCAATGACTCCGTGTTTCATTGAGCTGTGTATGATTTAAAGGTCCCATTTCTCTGCTTTCAGAAGTCCAGAAAGCCTTGCCAATAAGGAAATGCTTAGGGAAATGTTTAATGTTGTCTGGCAAATGGTTTGTGTTCCATGTATTAAGAGCTACCGTTACAGATAAGACTCTATCTTATTGGAATACTTTGGTTCTATTTCCCAGCAAGGAAATAGAAAGGAAGTTTAGAAAGAAGGGCCTTCCTTTAAGAGCTGGAGCCCTTTTGTGGTAGCACAGTAAAAACAAGGGAGGTCCAACACCACGCAAGAAGTCCCGCTGAACGTACCCATTGCTGTTGACATATCATAGGAGGACTATTGCTGTGTGAGGTAGCAAGAAACATTTGGCAGCAAGAAATTAGAGCCCTTCTTACCCAGGTGCTGCCCTCACTGCTCTTCGGTGTTGCAGTCAGCTGAATAAAGTTAGGAAAGCCTGGAGCAGTAGCCTCCCGTGCCCCCCATCAGCTCTACAGCTCACACATTAGGTGGGTTTGCCCTGTCAGTGGGATGCCTTAAGAAAACACTAATAGCTTCCAGCTGGGTGGAAAATCAAAACGTTTGGGGGCTGACAAAACTCGCAGATTTGAATTTGAAAGCCCAGCTAATGCCTCCATTTTTATTTACCACTCGCCCATAAAAGATTATTTTCCAATATGTCAGCCTCATTTGGTGGCCAGTGGTCTGAAAGTGAAAGTGGAACAAGCAAGCGGGGAAATCTGGACATTAGCGAGTCCGCCCTTTCAAGCTGGTGCGCCACTTTGTGCGCTGGCCTTCCCTGAGGTTGGGGGGGTCCTAATGACCATTCATCAATGCTCGTTGACTGATCATTGAGTGCCTTCTCATTCAGTTTATCAAGTCTTGCACATAAAAAAGTCAGAATAAGCATTATCCAGCTTTGTTAAAGCCAACTAGGAGTAAAATGCTCCATTTGAACCCGTTTTGCCCTTGGTTTTTCACTTTGTTAATGCAGGCCTGCTTAAATGAGTGCTTTTATTGGGTCGGTTAGAATATCTGAAACTATTAATTCTCTTGTATTGAATAGCTGGTGGCAGGCCAGAGCAGATGGGGTAGAAAACTATTTGGTTGGGTGTATTGCTTTCAATTAGGATCAATGAGGTTTCAGCTCCTTTGAATTAACTCACTTAATACCCACTGTGTGGAGTCACAATGTATCACAACAGTCCGCTATGAGGAGAGCGGGAAGTTGAGAAGTCCTACAGAAAAGCTTGGAGTTAAATTCTTCCTTCACCGTTAATAGAGACCTTTCGTTAACTACAGATGCATTTCAGGGGACTTCCAGGCCTCGTTATTAAGTTAGGTCGGTCGAAGCAAAAGACAATCTCTGGGCTCTTAAGTGGAATTTTGCTTTTTTTCTTCTGCACAATGTGGTGACAAGGTTATGTGCTCAATGCGTCAACCTTTTCCCTTTGCAGATACCTGAGTTTGGAGGCTCTTTTGCCTATTTTGGGGTAAGCGTTTTAGAGGATTGCTTAAAATTAATTTATAAGGTGCTTTGAATGCTGATCAGAGAAGGAGCTGATTTCCAGGCTGTCACCTTGGAAGGTGTAACGTGCAGCGTAAAGAAACTAGTTGCAGGTTTTCTTCTTGTATTTCCCATCTTTCACTCAGTTTGCACCCCTCTCCTTTTGGGGCTACATGTTATCCAAATTCCCGTGTTACAGCAGAACTGCAAGTGCCTTAAAACGGCTGCATTTTTTTTTCTTTTCTCCCTCAGAATGACAGAAGTGCAGAATAAAACTATTTTACAGAATGTCCATCTTGGCCTACTAAAATTTCAGAAATAGTGCAAAGAGTATTATAGCCATCTTTAAGTGACTGCTTTAAAAATGGGAAGAAGGAGGGGGGTAGAGAATAAATATCCAGAGATTTTTATTCAGGGAGGACTGCCAAATGGGTTGCAGCCTGCCTGCCTCAGTGTATTAAATAATGAGAGGGAAAAACTATTCATGCAGCTGGCTGCTTGAGAAAATGCTGAAGTAGTCTCAGATGCACAGGCATTCTGCTAGCCCCTTCCATAGGCAGCCTTCTAGGTGAGAATCTCCAGGGATCCAGGTTTTGTTGACGTGGATCAATTTAAATGGCAATTACTGTAGTCAGATAACAGCTTAAAAAGGCTTTTTACACACAGAAAAAGATGCATAATCACAGAGCATATGGAAGTTCAATTTCGTGAGCCGCGGTCTGTGGATTTACAATGTACTGATATTAAGACCTGCTTTTAAAAGTGAGCGTTGTGCAGTTTCATTAAGGCGCGTCCTGCCTTTGACACGTTACTCGCTGCTCTGAAGCTGACGCGGGCTGCGCCGCTGTTGATGTAAGGTTGCGCTTCCCACTGTGAAAATGTTTTTCCTTTCATGTAGAGCACAGCATTAAAAAAGAAAAACAACGCAGCTAATACAATGCCGACTGACTGGTTTTAGATAGGGCGTCAAATAATAAAACAAAAAGAAGGCTAAGTCCGCCCAAGGCCCTGGTGGCACTGGCTCTCCGTGCTGTTTTCTCCCTTCCCTCCCTCCGTGTTTGCCCGTTCGGGGAAGCTTTCTGTCAGGAAGGGGTTCTTGGTGTTCCGGCTTGGCACTCAGGCACACAAAACCCCGTTATATAGAACTTCATTAGAGCAGATATCTGATGAAGATGAAGGAGAAGTTGCCTGGAGGAGCCACGGGACGCGCTGAGGCGACGGGAGCCGCTCGCTCCCCACCTCATGACTTCACCCATCCCACGGCCGGAGCCCCTCGCCCTCCTTGCCTTAAGTAAAGCCTAGCGCATGCAGACGGCGTTTAAAAAGTTCCTGAGGATGTATCAGGGAGCTGGGTGACTCATTTGTTTTAAGGCAGAGATATTTAGGCACTCGGTTCGGACATTGGGAGGGCTGCTATTTTTTGCCTCGTTTCGCATGTGTCTTTTCCGAAAGAGATCCTTATCGGGCCTCGCAGCAGCTAGAGGAAGGAAGAGGAAGGCCTGGAAGCCGGGGTTGTTTCTGTGCGTTAACGGCACACGGTGGCACAGCACAAAACCGAGGGGTTGCACAAATAAGTACAAAAGGATGAGACTCGTCCTGATGGGGTGGCAGCTTGGGAAGCTCTGACCGTGTTTCTGCCTGGGTTTAAATGTAGCCTGAAAAGGCAAAGTTGGAGAGGGAACCCATGGGCTAATTACTGGTGTAACAGCGCTCGCTAAAACAGAGGAGGTTGTGGAAGGGCTAAATCGGGGGAGAGTTTCGAAAAAGAGGCTGTTTTTCCCTGTGCCCGGAATTTGGTGTAAGGCTGCACGTGCTGCAGAAGGCATGTGAGCCAGGCATATGTTTCTCCTAAGAGGCAAAGATGTTTTACAAAGGACTAAAGAGGGACTGCTGAGAAGAAAATAGCCAGCTTTAGATAAAGCACTATAACAAAGACTTGTAGTTTTATGTATCATGGTGTCCATTAAAGCTTAATAGGGAAGAGTGCATTGAACCCAGCCAGGCATACGTTATTCATGTGAAGGATAAACATTTAAGGGGTGTGCAAAATCAGAAATTGGGAGGACATGATTGCTTAGCTTTTGAAAAAGCTTTACAGGGAAGATTTTGTTTTCATCCCCCACGGATCACCATGCAAGGTGGAAGAGAGTAAGCTGCGAGTGTTTGGAACATATCAATGCAGCCATCCCAGGGGGTTAAAAAGCACTGTAGTAAAATAAAAGTGCTCCGCTTTCTAAGTGTGTTCTATTTTACACACACTACTGAGAGCCTGAGAAAGGGAGTGATTTTGATACTCTGTTCACTCTAGTAAAGCAGCATAATAATGGAAAAAGTGTGGGGACGGGAGGGAGAGGAGGGGGGGCTGCCGGTATCTCTCCGTGCACGTCTTGAATTTCCAGCTAAATAAACAAACGTAGTCCCACGGAGTCCAGAATTATGGCTGTTAAAATAAAGAATGAATTGGTTTCCACTTTTGGAGGGGAGCGGAGCCGGCTTGAAGCCGGTTTCCTTAATTGCTTTCGGCAGAGGAAAGGGTTAACTTTTAAGGAAAAAAAAATGAATAATGCAGCGTTTTTAGCTTATCGCTCCGCATCCTACTTTCTATTCTTTGGTCATCTGGAACTTGGTGTGAAAGGTAGAGTAAAAGGAGTCAGCGAGGGGAGCTGGGGTTGTGATAATTTGCACACACATCCCTGTCATTGTTCTGCCTGAAGAGACAGGGCTGGGTTCAAGGCCACATGTGCTCCTGTCATCATTCACATTTCTGCTCCAAGTGCAATACAGAGTGTCAGCTCTCCATCTGTCTTTGCCTGGCAAACGCACGCGCCCAGCATCCTGCCTCCAGCGACGCTGCCACCGCCAGCGCTGATGGCCCCGCTCGCCTCCCCGCGCTCATTCCAGAACAGGAGGCGCTGAGCCCGAAATACGCTCGCTCGCAGCGCAGAGCCATTTACAGTGGGCTATATTTTAGCCGAGGATGCCTGGTGAGTTGAAATCCTTGCAGCTCTTTCTGATTTTAAATGAGGAAACGCTAATTGTCTTCAGAGATTGGGTTTCTTTTTTGCCTTTTTTTTTTTTTTCTTTTTCTTTTTTTTTTTTTTTTTATGAGATATAGATGGGGCTTTGCAAGCTGATAGGGATACGGCACGATCGGGGATGCTAATTCTGTTGTGTGCATGTCTGGGGGAGGGGAATTTGTGTGAGGAAGCTGCCAAAGATGATACTTGCAGCAGGACTGGAGGTTTCGATGAAAAGGGATAGAAATAGCAGAAAGTCACCTTATTTGGAGGGGCATGGCTCCGCACCGGTGTAATTTTAGTGCGGAGAAATAGGGCTTGGGGCTGCCTTTCATGACTGTCAGCTGTACCTTGTGTCTGCAAACATTTGATGGGTAGGGATCGTTCGCAGCGTTCACCGATCGGCTGAAATTCTCGCTTGGAGAGGCTGTTTATGCCAGGGAAGAGAAGGTGATTTATACATCAAACCATTCCAGCATTGTCCTAAATGGCAGTCCTTAGCTGTCAGCAGAGAAATCGTTGAAATATGCAAATAGAAAATAAAACCAGAAAAAAAAAATCTGCTGAATTAGGGAAATCGCTGCAGAGCTGGAAATTTTAATAGGTCAGTTTCCTCACAAAAATATTGTCCTTGGATCTTTAGCTCACTTGTCTAATTGATAAGTGTTCTTGCCAAGGCAAGCGGCGCTTCTGCAGCCGCTCATTTGTCTGAGGGGTTTTGTGAGATGCTCGACCACGGCAGAGTGGAGTGACTTTGCTGTGTTTTGTTTGTCTTATTTTTTTTTTTTCTCTTGGTAAGACTGAACAGAGCCATGTGCCTGATTATAACTGCCTGTGTCTGCAGATAACAAAAAAAAAAATGAATAAAAAGGAAAAGACAACACAGAGCCAGAGATCCTACAGCTGGCTGGTTCGTGTGGATTATTTGGGTAGGACGGGCAGAAGAGGCTGTGCCTGATCACAGCGCGTCTGCACACCTCGCAGATGGTGTTTTGAAACAGGATCTGCCAGTTTGCTGCAGCCGCAGTTGCATGTAGGTAGTGCCAGTTGTTGGAGGAATGTTCCCCCTTTAGGATTGCTCCGCGTGGTCAGGCTGCCTCGCCGGGGTGTTTGCTGATCCCCTCCCTGCTCGGAGCAGAACGTCGGCTCTGTTTGCTCAAAGCGCAAGGCTAAGAGGATTTATATGGTTGAAATATGGGCAAATTAATTTGCATAGATAACAACTGAAGGAAAGGAAAGGTCAATTTAACCCTTTAAACTGAAAATTTGATTTGCATGCATTATGTTCCTGGGGATGGGACGTTCATTAGAAACATAATGGCGATTCATTAATTTAGCAAACTCTGCATTCTGCGTTATTTGCATTTTCCTCACATTTTGTATGAAGCTTTTCTCCTCATGTGCTTTTCTGCCTGTGTTCTGTTGAGATATTTAAATGTACTGAAGTTATCCAGTCTTATCAGTTTTGATCCTTGTATGTGTTATTTGGGGATATTAGCAAACAATATTGGAATGCCTAAGGTGGAGTTTTTTGAAAACCTATGACGCCTTTGGCATTTAGATTACTTAATCTACCTGCAGGTTAAAATTTCATGCGTCTTTAATCAAAATGGCACATGCTACACGTGAGTATGTGTACCCTTATCAATACTCGTTAAGCTTTGCCATTAAATAAATCTTTAATTTCCAGCCTTCTCTTAAGGCAGAAGCAAGCAAGAAGTGTGTTTTAATGTCAGCTCGGAGTGTTAGAAAACCTTGCACTTGGATATAGAGAATACACTAACAGCTGTGACTGGGAGCATGTGCCAGAATGGAGATACTTGAACAGATCTGACACTTGGCTATTTTTGACACCCATCTGCACTTTTTTACTCTCCTCTAGGATGAACTGCCTCTCAATCTGTTCGCAGCATATTTTAGCCCTTTAATATTGTGGTGTTGCTTTTTTTCAAATGGGCATTATTAGCCATCTGGGGCAGATTTTGTATTTTTAAAGTAAGCACATTATGTACAGAAGATTAAAAGGATGTGTATTTTTGATGTAATCTGATATTATGTCAGTGCCTTTTGTGTATGTGTGAAGTCTTGAATTCAGAAGCGGCCCTTTAGTAATTCTGACATCCCCAGTCCTCCTTATTTTGGAGAAAGAGCAGGAAGTAATAAAAGCGGGTTCTGCTTCATGTGTAGCGATAACACTTTTACACAAAATAAATTTGCTCTTCAAAGACAAACTGTTCGTACTGTTATAATTGTGATTGGCTCCTAACCTCCCCACTTCCCTGTAACTAAAAGGCTGCAGCACGGAGAGCTGCTAATGAAACGCTGTAAAAGCCATTCCCTTTTCTTTGGAGGCACGACTGCAACTCGGAGAAAGTCCATGGGAAGATAATCTTGTTAACAGGAGGCTCCGAGGAACCAAGTTAACCATTTTTCCCCATCCTATTCGGTGAACTCTAGGAAGTGCTTAGCTCTAAATAATTGATGTTGGGGGAACAGTGCTCAAATCTAATACCTTATACCAATTTGTCTGATGGCTCTGCGTTTATTTATTTATTTAGAACTGTTTATTCCGGACTTTATTTATGAAACATTACAAATCTATCAGTCGTTTTATCGTACTTTCAAAGAACAGATGTTGGCCTACAAAATGCTTTATTATTGCCCGTGGCAGTGTTCAGCATGGTTTCCTTAAAAGGACAATCAGTGATCACAGTCATTGTAGCCCAGAAATAATGCTGCTCTTTCAGAAGATGGCCTGGTATTAGGTCAGACCACCCTTTCTTTGCTTCTGCTCTCCAGATGTGGCTGTGCTTTTTTTTTTTTTTAAAGTTCATGTTTCAAAAAAATGGGTTTGTTTTCAAAATCTGGTTTTACTTAAGATATCTCCATCCTGGAGTGCATTTCATAAATTGCCCACATATTTTTCTTAGCAGAGAACTTAACTGGCTGTAATTTTTAACACATGGCCACATCATGTGATATTTTCAAAACATTTGCACATAGCTTTAAGAAGGTCCCAGCAGAAATGATCCATCATCTCACAGCCAGCCTGTTTCTTAACAGCATATCTGCATTTTCCATTTAGCAGAGCTATATATTATTAGCTTACATTTTGGGTAGTAAAACAGTGCATTGCTGATTGTAAAACATGGACTTTATTATCTGCTGAAAATTGATTTGGCATTTATAGCCACTGTGTACTAGACTGGCTTTCTGGTTTTAACATTAGTGCTTGCAAGTGATGATTTGTTTAAAGAACAGAAACAAAATTGCCATGGACATAACTGTTAGTGTCCTAGTAACTGAACATTTGGATTATCCACCTGTTTTTTTAGATATGTGCATCTAAATGCTGTTATACAGCAAAAGTCCCCTAGCAGTCCATTAGCTGGCTTGTTCTGGTTTAAAGTTGCAGTTGCTATGCTGTTATATTAGGACAATTCTATGTCTTACAAAACAAGTTTCCTGCCAAACAGGGAAAATGTGTCTGGAAATACTTAAGTCTGAGTGTTAACCTTGCATCATTATTCCAATCATCCTACATAATGACTTTATCTTCTTCGAGTTTCTGATAGGAGTGAAAAGCTCTTTCCTCTCCAGAAGCCTGTGGGTCACTGGGTTCTTCAGCTGCACAGATACATGTCGTATCATTACAACAACGTGTAACAGCTCTGCTTTTCAAAGCATTAAGGTTTCCTCTTCTTTTATGGCGGTAATAAATTCTGAAGTCTACAGAACATTATTTCACTTATTTCCAGCCCGTGGGGCTGCAAACTGCATCTCGCTAAGTATGCACGGAAAGTAACTGACACGTTATGGGGTGTGGGTCGTGCTGCAGAAATATTTTGTTTTGTTTCCCAAATAACCACGGTCCCAACACACTCTCACTGTCAAGATTTACCTATTTTAAGCTTAGACCCTTAGCTGGAGATGAATGAAGGAATCTGTTTCTCAGGACTGGGACTTCAGCAGTGTGTGTGTGCAACATCTAGCACCAGTCGCGTCTTGGGCTGGAGATTTTGGACTCCATGGCAATACATAATTACAAATTAGGGCATGATTGCCTTAGTGTGGAGATCAATTGGATCTGACCTGCAATTAGAGGAGGCCTCGAATCCCCATTTCTGGGTAAAACAAGTTCTAGTGTCATCTGATATGAAGATGGGAAAGATCTGAATAGAAAAGATGTATTTAAGAGTAGGCAAAGATGTGCTAGGTGCCGTCCTTTTCACCTGTGCCGTTTGTCTGATTTGTTGCCTGCATCATTTCATCATCAAAGTGTGTAGAACAAGGGTAACTGCACAAATACCGCTTAAAATCTGATTTCTGAGTAGGAGATCCCAAGCTAAGGCTAAAGGCAAGATGAGGCTTCTGCACTTAAAGCAGCAGCTGGCTTCCAAATCCCAAACCGCGCCTCCGAGCTCCCGCCCCCCTCTCCTGCCTCCAGATGTGCCACAGTTCCAGGTTTAAAGTTTTCCAAATGTGTAAGTCTCCATCTGTGCATACTCTGAACTCTCAGCATTGGTAGGGGTGAGCAGGACAGCGCTCACTTCACACCTGAGTCTTGCTGGATTTGAGGCGTTTCTGTGTCTGGATTGTTGGAACAATTGGATCCACCAAGGTGGGTAACCTTGGAGGTTGAGCAGCCTGAGCAAGCAGAGCGGAGGGTGCTCTAAGCTGGTGTCTTTTCTTTCCAAAGTGAAACTTGTAACCAAAAGTCTGTTAATTAAAATCGAGGACCACCTCTTGCATCTTGCTTAGTTGTGTCTTAAAAGCCAGTTCTGTTTCCCATGTTTTATGAAGACAGATTTTGAGGGCAACTTTTTGAGGGCAACTTTTCTAGAGGAGAGAGGGCAGTGAGTCTTGGTCAGTGAAAAGGTGTGAGATAATAAACGCAAGCAGTGGAATGTGGAAATCCCAAATAGGAAAAAATTCTTCACCGTGAGAGTGGTCAAGCATTGGAACAGGATGTCAAGAAAGATGCCGATATCTCCATATCTCCATACTAAAAAATGCTCTTGGACTTCGGCAACTTGATCTAAATGGACTTGATTTGAAGCTGCAGAGATTGGACCTCTTTTGAGGTCCCTGCTAGCTATTTTCTTCTGCATTTCAACTTGGCACGTTAGTTGTTTTGAAGACCTGCTCTGAGGTACTTCAACCCCGTGGACAGTAAGGGAGAACAAATCCTCACGGGGGTTTTTATGTTGTTTTAGGAGGAATTTTCAGCAGTACTGAACTTACAGACATCTAAAGGACATTATTCTTTGAATCTGGTCTGAAATCGTTGCTTGATCTTTGACTTTCAAGATGAACTTTCCCTGTGAGTGTTTCTAGAAGAGCTACGTGATGTGGTGCAGGCTGAAAGGGATGTATTACCCACCGGAGCTCATGGAGTTGTGTTAGCATGTACCAAAGCTGAATTTATTTGTTTCTGATGTTTTGGTTTTGTATTTTATTTTCTGCCACTAGTAATTTCTTTTATACTCCCTGTTGTAGATGGAGCACCCAGAAACATCTGGAGAGGCACCTCAATTCCAGTTTCCCAGTAGTGCGGCTGCGCCAGCGATTCTGGCTGGGAAGTCACCTCTGGTTACCCCTTGTTTTGTCTCAGGGCTGCAGCACATGAGAACCTCTTAATCATGTTTGTGATTTGGGGCTTAAAGTGTCAAAAGAGACACTGAAGTCATCCAGCTTCTAAAAATCTTCCACCCAAATTCCTATACCATGGAACTACGGTCTCACTTGAGCTTATCAGTAATACGGTATAATGAGTTATTCTTTTAATTTTAATTCTTAAAATTAAAATAACTTTATTTTATGGATCTTGAGATCTGTCGTCCTTTAAAATTTTCATGAAGAATAAGGACCTAATAGGACCCCCAGATCTGAATTAATTTTAATTGTCCAGCATGCAATTTCAGGATTCATGTGGGTGTATATTCTGGAACAATATCTGCAAATTTGTTGCTTTCAAGCGGATAGAAAGTGCTTTTAAACGGATACAAAGTACAAGTCAAAGGTGGCAGGAAATCTTTCTGAAGTTTGAAAGGAAGTAGTGTAAGCAGTGGACACAATTATTAAGAATACTGCTCATCTGGTTTCCATTTATTATGGAAATACCTTTATGGCAGCCTGTAACAATCTCTGTGGCATTTCTGCTGTTGACGATGGTGAATTGGCTGAAAGAACTGTAAAAACAGGGCAGCGAAAGGAAGCAGCATTGATCATGCCTTGGAAGAGAGACTGGGGGGTAAGAGGAAGAGAGCTGTATTTTGGTAACCTTTCAGGTTTACTACATACAAGTTTATGCAGATTTGATGTTGAATCAGACCTATATCAATCTTCATTAAAGAAAATGTTTCTTGCAAATAAATTGGGATCGAGGAAGTGGGATTTGCATATTCTTGCAATAATTTGAATTATTCTATTCACTGCTTTTCGGAAAGATTTGAAATGTTGAATTCAAGAAGTAGGAATATTTATATTGCCTTTCCAGTTTATTGGTTCAGCTTTTCTCTTTTAGGGCTTAGTGCATTTATCTGTCTCCTACAAGTTATTTAGAAGTATCTGCTAAAATTCAACATTATCTCGTTCACTTCTAATACCCTTCCTTGAATCTCATGTTCAGGTTCTTGTAGTCTTCCCTTTTTTCCCTTTGATTCGGGTAGCCTCACTGGATTCACTCATACTCTGCTTCTGTTCTGAAGCTGTCTCCTTTCCACAGAGTAATCTTGTAGTTAGGTGTAACAGGATCTTCTACCTCCTTCCTCCAAATCTCTGCCTAGTGCTTGAGTCCCTGCGTCCTGCAGACACATGACCCGAATAATCACCCCACAACAAGATTACAGTTAGGAATATGTGTGTATCCTTATTGTACAAAAGTGCAGTCCTCGTTCATTTCTTGTTTCTAAACTATGTCTTCCAGATATATGATGGTGGTCCTGTTAAGCCAGGCAGCAAGCCTGTTTTCCCAGTGTGGAATTTTCTTATAGCTCTTTTAAAATCCCCAAATAAGCCACCTTCCGTGACTTTCCTACATTTGGCTTCTGCACATAATTGCTCAAATTTTTAAGGGAATATTTAAGGAATATTTAAGGGAATATTTTAGGGAATAACAAATATTTAGGGGATATTGCTCAATATTTTAAGGGAATATTTTGTTTCATGTAGAACACCAGCCCTATCATATATGTTTAGCAAATACAAATTAACATTTATTGTTTTCATTTTATCTTTCAAGTCCATTTCACCACATAATTGTTGATTGCAGAATTGTATCTGCTGGCTTTGCGTGCTGCTATTCTTGATTGCTAGTTAGGAGAAAGTTTATCAATGGAAGTTGGAAGAGGTCATATTCTGTGGACATCATTGTTTCTTTTAGGTATTTTCTTTGCTTGGAACTGTACAAGAAACACAATGATCATGTAGTTCTATAACCTTTTTCCTTCTGAGAATGGATCAGAATGGGAATCTGTAGCAGTTTTGAAAGTCCACTCTGAGAAACACTGATTGAACTACACGGGGTTGGAGAGTTAGTTCCATGTTGAGCTGAAAGATGCTCATGAAAGCAACTTGGTTTATGTCTATTAAACCAAGGGCGTAATTAGATGTCCCCCTAGATTAGATTGTAGTGTCACTGAATAACTTTTGAAAGTCTCCATTTTTCTTCTCAGAAATTTGTTTGCAAAAGAGTTTATCATGTGCTTGGCCTTGATTTTATTTTATTTTTTTAATTTTCATTTCCACACTGATTGAAGAGAGGATCATGATAAAGCTCAGTTGTTGGTGTTCAAGTGGTCCGTATTGATTCAGATCAGCCTTCCACTGAGCTGCGGGACATCCTTGTCGAAGGGTGCAGGAAGAGAGAGTTTCTGTGTCTCTCCCTCATATTGGCTTTTCAAAGTAATTTAAAATGCTGTATTAAGGTAGATTAGACAGCAGTGTATCTTTGGAAGCAAATACAAAGTAATTGGGTTTTCTGAATTAAAAAAAAATAAATAAAACTACTGTGCAGGAAACTCATGGAGTGCTTGCTATGAGAGCAGTAGGGTGAATTTTTGGAGCATCACAGTGAGTTCTCCTGTGTCGTGGGGCAGGCAGGTGGAGGCTTTCCTGGCTTTCCATGAAGCTCCCCTGCATAGCATTAGCCTGTGGAATGGCCATTAGATTTGCATGGTTCCTTCCATGGGAAAAAAAAGAAAAAAAAAAAAAAAAAAAAACGGAGTTGTGAAGCCTTGTTTTCATGCTGCCAACAGCAAACATGGTCGTGTCGTTTTGTCTGGGCTTCAGAACAGTCTTGAATGGCTATTACTTAACCACCAGAAATGCTTAATAATTTCGTTCCAAGTGTTTTTCTTTTTTTTTTTTTTGAGGCCAGAAGTGTTTTTGCTCTCTTGTTGCGCTGGATGCAGAGCACACATCCCAATGAATTTTACCCAATGGGGATTCTGCTGCAGAAAGGGAGGCTTGCAGAAGCAAGATCAAAGCCTTTTTTTGTTCCCTTTGGTCAGCTGCTGGATTTTAAATATATCTGTTTACAAGTCTGGGACATGCACACATTGTCACATGCAGTTGATGGTTTTGGGAGCGCTTCTTTTTTGCCGCAGAATCAGATGAGTGTGCAGATGTTCAGATGCTGTTCTTTAAAAGAGTTGATTGCAAATCCGATCATGAAAGATGATCAGCAGCTAGCATATATCATCATCTTCTGATCCAACCAGGTTCCTCTGGGAGTCAGCTGCACTGTTTCAGTATGTTGTAATTAAATTGAGTGCTGTTTAGGTGTCAGAAATTACTTTATAATGCAAGATAATGGACTTAAATAGACTTATTTGCACAATGCAAATCATAATCTAGCAAATTACCCTTAAAGGCTATATATTAAGAAACTAAACAAACCCCCAATATTCAGTAGGAAGAGAATAGGGGGAGAGAAATGCCTCTTATTTGTGCATACCAGTTATAGAGTAAGTGCTTTGTTTGAAATAGTAACAAAGGAAAAGGTACTTTTTTTTTTTTTTAATTAGGATTGGATGGAGGCGGGGAAATCCCTGTCAATCAGATCTTTAATACTTGGAAAAAGTCCATTTTATCCTTGCAACAGCTACACATGTGACCGGCTCTTGGGAGGTTTTTTTGTCCAATTCCCAGAAAAGTTCTTAGGGATTGTGAGAACTCAGCATTTTGTAGAATCAGTGTGATCATGAAGGCTAATATTGTTAGGGAAATAACAGGTTTACGTGCATAGGGAGAACTTCTTGTGAATCAGCAGGTGGTTTCCAAAATATAAGAAATTAGCAAAATATTTGCTGATATTTTGAAAAACAGAAGTGCTTAAAAAACACTTCAACGTTAAAACTTCAAATGAAAAAAGCTGCTTTATTTATTTCCATCGTCTGAAGTCTTTTATTTGTGATTTGAATGCACTCGCTCTACATTTTCATTCTAGAGGATCTCATTTTATCTTTTGAGAGTCACAGTAGGAGAAAACATTTTTCTTGCAAAATATGTGTTTCCTTAGGAGGAATATTTCATGCTTATAAAGAGACAGGAAGAAGTCAAGCAATGTCAGAAAATCTGTGTCTTAGTCACATTATGTGTGTGCCCATACCTTTGTGCACAAAACTAGACTGAATTTGTGTGGTCAGAACCAGTGCGTGTGGGGCTGAACTCATGGATGTTGCAAAGCAGCATCGCAGTGTTGCCCTTTTGTAGAATTGTCCTTGTAGGTCTAAACAGTCATCTTGAGTCTTAAAAGCCGAAGAATGTTATAGATTTGGTTAAAAAAGAATAAAAAAAATCAAATAGACTAATTTGCCAGTGTGCAATTTATTAGGTTTCATAAGCCATTTGAGAAACCCTGACCCCCAGACCCATAAGTAGCTGTTATATTCTGGATGTCTTTTTGAAGAGGTTTCAAGTGTGCTGAAAATTGATATTCAGTTCAAAGATCTTCATCTGGTTTCGTCTGTTTTATTTAGTTGCAAGGAAAATATTATCCTCTCCCCCCGCTTCCCAATTCTTCATTTGCCAGTAGCACTGATGGGGAAATATGTGCCGTGCCACGGATACATAATTTAAAACAATTGTGCGAGCTTTAAGCCCAAAGTCTTCCTTCATCTATCATTTATCTCGGGATGTTATCTTTTGTACCGGGCACCCTTCAGTAAGCACAGCCTGACACGGCTCGTGGCCTTTCCCTTACGCGATAAAGAAGATGGAAACGCTGCTTGGCACCACCTGGGGAAGCGGAGGCAGCCCTGGAGACCGGCGCCGCAGGAGCAGGTGACTGATGCTCAGCAATGTGCCAGCCTGGGGACACAGCTGAAGGCTTCTGCTGGGCAAGGGGGATGGGAAGGGGAGGAAAAAAAGGGAAAAAAAAAAAAAAAAAAGAGCAGGAACATTAATACATCTTCCTGAGGTTTGATGGGACATATACTGCCTACTGTTCCATCTGGTGCTTATGATAGCGCGGCGTATTAGCAGGCTGCAAGTTCATAATGTATTCGGGGCGCGAAGGCGCCGCGCGCATGCAAATGGAGGCGGCCTGCTCGGCGGCGCGGCCTGCTCGGCGGCGCGGCCTGCTCGGCGGCGCGGCCGCGGAATTTCAATGATGTTCGTGCCTCCCGAGCCAGGGCTGAGCGGAGCCGCTCTGCTCGGGGAGGGATAGCCGGGCTTTTGCTATGGGTTTGCTTGCTCTCCCCTTTTTGTTTTTATTTTTCTCTTTTTTTTTTATTCTTCTTCCTCTCTCCCGGTTTATTTTGCTCAGGGAAGTTAAAAGACAGGTTGGGTTTTTGGACTAGCTGATTACAGAGCTTCTGGCACTGTGAAAGGTACTTTTTTAAGGCTCTAGTGTGTTTTTGCTCATCCCAGAGTGCTTAAATATCCTCTTTTATAATGTGTTGATGAAGTTACTCTCAGAGCAGTGTCATGAAGCATTAAAATAGCACATCACAGTTCCGCTTCCTCTCTAGAAATCCTATGCCGCCAAATTAATGAACAACCCATGTTTTGAATTATGCGGTTCATAGTTGGATTCTCCTTCCGCAGAGATGTCCTTTTGGGTTTATATGTGCTGCCGTAACAGGCTCAGTATCTAAGGGGAGCAGGTAGGAAGGGCTTTGTAGGTGTTTTTATCAATCCCTTGTGGGAAATGTACAGTATGACCATTTTATTTCTTCCTACCCTGGCCTCTGCAAAACTGCGTTAAGGTTGAGCCATGATTGGAGACTATCTAAAAATGACACTGAAGCAGCTCTTGAACTGTAATACATCTGGTTTCTGAGTTGGTCAAAGCCAGAGATCCCCTCATGTCCCAGTGCTGTGAAGTGTCCCAAATCCCTCCTTCCCTTGTAGCTTTGCAAGGGGAGAAGTTCACCTGCAAGGTGGCCTAGTTGATGTGGCATTGTCAGATGTCTGGAATAACGTTCCAGCGCAAGCCACATTTGCCTTTGCTGGTGACTACTTCTAAACTGCTTTACAGTTTAAAAATTAAAAATTAAAAATTAAAAAAAGTCTCTAAAAATTCTACCCTGAAAAAAGGTGAGTGAACTTTCTACTTAAGAGGGAAGAATATTAGGACAGCAGCCCTAGTGCAGGTCTGCTTGATGAAGCACTTCGTATCTCGTCCTCTACCTGCACAGCTGGACTCGGGTTTCTGCACGGAACCGGCTGTGATTTGAGGCTTTAGCTTAATCTTTAAAGTGTATGACTGTCATGCTAATATAACTTTAATAAAAATGGACTAGGTGGCACTTTGAACTCCTTCACTTTAATTTAGAATTAATCTACTTGATTACTAGAAAAGATCTTGCTATAGTTCTGATCCTTTCTTTCAAATGTATCCAGCCGTGACTTTTATAAATACATATTTTCAGGCAGTCATTTAGCTACTCTTGCATGGATAAGAAATGAAAAATGCATTAGTCAGCTTGACAAAAAGCAACTTGACTTATTTTGATTCATTATCTGAATATCTGTTATCTGATGCCTTAAGTGCATTCCTTGTTTACTGATAGTGCATTTAGACCTAGTTATTAATGTCTTGACTTAAATACTAATTGTGATTTTTTTTTCCTTAAAACATTCAAGAAGGCTAATGTTAATGAATAGGAATGTGGAGGAGGTAGTGTGGATAATTCAAGCAAGTTTAGTCAGCACTTACAAGATTCTTGAAATGTTTCTTGATGTCCTACAGAACTGTTAACATCTGCATGGCTTGTGAGAAGAGCCACATTTATTACAGCTGTGCGCAAGCTAGAATGTGAAAGGAAGGGAGGGAGGAATCTGAGCTAAGAATGAAGCAGCTGGCTTTCAGTTACAAAGATTTATCATTTTACTCTGGTTACAAACAGTAAACTCTACTTGGACTCTTTCACATCAGTTTCTTTGACAGAGCAGGTTGAAGGCTGGTTGAAGGGAGTAACTCAGTAGATGCCACACAGTGCATGGTTTGAAAGAAAACAAAGGTTTTAGATAAATAATCACACGTGAAGTTCAGCATTAGGTTCCAATGTTGACATCACATGATGCAGAGCATGTGTTTGACATCTACATATGAGGTGGTGGAAAAGAGAGAAAGATGAAAGAGGAAATTAAAAGGAGAAAAAAAAAGTAATGAGGGTAATGAAGGAGGCCCTCTTGGCCCTCTACAGAAGCAAAGAAAACATCTCCTTTCTCACTACGGTTCTTTTCAGAGTTTGTAGTTGTTAAAGGAAATAAAAGTTTGTTAAAATATTCCTCGGATCTATTTTTGTGCGAGAGCAAAAAGGGAAGAAGAGTATGTTTCAGGATGCCATTTTCTCTTTCGCTCCTTCCTTTAAAAAAAAACACAAATTTCCATTATCTTTTTTTTTTTTTTTTTCTCTGAATATTGTCCTCCTCAAGTTCTTCCTCAGGCAGTTCAGATATTTCTCGGTTGCCAGTCTTTGTTTCAAATAAGATTTGAGATTTTTGCAAATTTATCTGTTTGTCTATTTGGTATGAATGTAACCTTGTATTTCTCTTGGTCTTCCTGGCTGTTGCTTAGTATGGTTGCCCCTTTTTTGGTTGCCTTTTAAGTTTTTTTTTTTTTAAACCAGCTTGAAGGTAATATATCCTGGCCTGACTTCAGTTAACTACTTTATAATTTGCCGAAGCCATTTCCCTTAAGAGTACCAGGTAGTGTTCCTGTATTTCCTACCATTTTTAAATCCCTCGGCAGCTGAGGAAGCAGCGATCTGGGCTCCTGCTCCTTGCTGCCCTCCTCCCAAGCGCTGCTTAGAGTGAAAGCGCAAGCAGCTCCCCTTGCCCAAACAGACGCCCCAGGCAGTGAGGGGCGACAACCCCAGGAGTTGCTCCAGGTACCTTTATCTGCTCACACTTTCCTGGTGATCATGCCGTGGGCCACAGCAGATGTCCGCCCTGATAACCCACTATGTTCTTTATCCTCTATGTGACCTCAGTCTTTTCCACTGTTACTGTCATCATCATTTAATTACAGCGTATATAAGAGCTCTAACATATAATTAGTGCCTCGTCTTCTTTCCATTCTCTTGACAGCATAACAGAGGCAAAAGCCATTTTTTAAACATTTCAGTTATGAAAACCACCACATACGATTCAGCTGCATTCAGCACCTCATGCCTTCCGAAGTGATGGTTTTGGTTTCTTGAAGTTTATTTCCACATATTCTCGTGGAAATATATTTTGTATTAATTTCAGACAGATTGTTGGACTGAAAAGAATTATGTGCAAAACCAAGTAGCTTTGTAAGTCAGATCTCATTAACACCTTTGGAAACGACCTGTTAAGTTTCTAATAGGTCATTTGTATGCACAGGTACTGATGCTACTTGCTCTGTTGCAATAATTATGAAAAAGATAATGAATAGGAATTCACTTGGGGACAACTCTTCTTGGTAACTGCTTAGCATTTCATCCAGGTACTCAGATTTTCCTTTTTCCTTTCCTAATTCTAGAATTTGCCTTGCATGGTGGTTGCAGTTCAGCAACTCTCTGTTTCCTCATGTCCCAGGCAGCTTAGAGCTTACCAGACAAGTATAGAGATTTTTTACATCTTCTTTTCCAAGTGGAAACTGTAAAGAAATATGTCCTCGCAGGAGATCCCAATGAACAAAGTGTCTTGCTGTGCATTCGAGTTGTCTTACCATTGGGATTTTACTTTCTTAGTATGTACTTGGTGCCAGAAGGATGCTCATAAAGATCTGTGAGCTCTCCTAGTATTTTCTCTTTCATTTCTGCTCGCTTGCTATCTAACCTCCTTGACTTTATCAATGTAAAGAAAATCTCTGTTTGTGTTTGCTTCTCCGTGGCGTGATGCAAGAAAGAAAGGGTATTAAATTCTGATGGCATATTTTAAAATTCACATGTTATCACATCCATATATTTTTATGTACGTGATCTAGATTCTTGTGACTGTATATGGCGTGTGCAGCTGTAGGAACGGAGGTGTCTGTTGTGCTGCCTGCTGAGTTTCCCATTCCGAGTGTCTCCATCTCCAAACCAGGAGCACTTAGGACAGGGTTAAAAGGGTTGAAGTGTCTGTCTTGCTGATGCTTGTCTGGGGTGCATGTACGTGCCTATAGGAGACACTGAACCTGTTCTCCTTGCAGTCACTAACCAAGTGATCTGATGTGCATCTGAATTTTTTTTTTGATTTTTTTTTTTTTTTGAAGAAACAAATTCATCAATGAATTCAAAAAATGGTGTACAAATCTAAACCTAGTGAATTGCAAAGTGCTATAGATC
>JAVCKT010001369.1:0-12507 GCA_032273925.1 Rhynchotus rufescens | reverse complement strand
CAATGATCAATCTTGTTTTACAACAAACAACAAGCACAGATAGGTCAACTGTGCCAAGCAAAGCAAGCACGGTGCTAAGCTGCTTTTTGCTCTGAGTGTATCTGGGGTCACAGTCCAAGACAGTGGCTGTCAAGTTCTCCATACAAATGCCAGCACGAACGTTCAAAACAGTGAATGCTCAAAACAGAAAAGAAAAGGAACAATTGTGCCATGGCTGTGAATGCAGAACCCCAGGGTGCTCTATGACAGCGTGACAAGCAGTCTAGGGGTTGCCAATGGATAGTAACTAGCTCTGTCTATGGTGCCTTAAAAGACCAACACTCCTGGGCTGGAGGATTCTTAATATAGAAGGACTTTTTTTTTTTTTTGAGATATATTTTCCTTTCACTTGAATCAATGATCATTTGTTATATTAATTCAGAGACAGAAATCAGCTACACTGCATTTATGCTCTTTAATTGTCCAGCTGGAGAAATCAATGCTGTTATTGAATAAGCCAGTTGCCACAGCAAGTTTTCTTTGATTTCTAAGGTTTCCATGAATCGATAAGAGCTTGTCATTACCTCTGAGCGGAGCAAAGTCAGGCTCCAAATCACAGGGGGTGGTGAAAGAACAACCCTTTTTGTCCCAGAGAAAGCCCCCACACTACATGGATATGGACTACTTGACAATTTGATGGAAAACTACCAACTCTTCCTTTCCTGCCTCAACATCTGCCCTAGCAGAAGATACCAACTTGTAACTCCACTCTAGCCATACAATTTTCATATTTCACACTTAAAACCTCCTGTTTTCCTATTCCCTCGTCATCTTTTTCTGTGCAATAAGTAAGCTTTTCTGCCACTGTCTCTGTGTCGTTAGATGCAGGTGTCTACGCCAAAATAGCCTTCCCCCTACACAGACCTACATCTAATAAATTTAAATGCATCTTTAGGACTTCCTTCCCTGTGCTGTCAGCAATGTCATGTTTAATCAAAGTGCTGCTCCAAATATTTTGTGTTTTTTTTTCACAAAAGTGATTTTCTTGTTGCTGTTTTCCAACCTTCCCATAGAAGTGGCCATTTTTTATAAGCAGAGCTGGCTAGGAAGCTTGACTCATACATAAATTACCACGTTTACTGCATTCCTTCCCTTTTTCAGTCCTTCTGCTGTCAGCTGTGTGGGACAGGACCATTACTCTTCAGTGTTTAGCAAACACTCTACATATAATGGGCGATACTGTAAATAAATGAAAGGAAGACCTGAGATTAAACCAGGGCTGACTGACAGGACTTTTGTGAAACCACGTAGGCTTTACACATTTTTAATCAGCCACCTGGTTTTTAAAATGGTCCTGCCTTAATTCCATGGTGTTGGGCATGATTGCAAGGCATGGCAATGGAAACTGGGTCTTCGGCTCCTCTACTCATTGCTCATTTCGACTGATTAAGAATGGTCTGGACCTTGTAGGCTGGAAAGCACCAGGTAACCTGTGATTGGCATGAAATGACGGATAGCCCAGCATTTATTGTCTAATCAAAAGAAAGTCAGGGCAAGCAAAAGAAAGAAATGCTAAGGTTGCAGGAGATGTCAAATTGAAAAAGTGATGGGGGAAATTTTAAAAGACAAGCTGGCCCACAGTTATTGAGTGCAGAAGTTCTTGTACAAAACTTATGCAGATGAAATTTTATCATGTTATGGAGAAAAGAACATGGAGAAAAGCCAGCAATGGTAGAGACAAGCCTAAGCACCAACCTGAGCACAACTCAAAATGAGAGGAAAACAGGGCAAGCAGAGACCTGGAGTACCACAGTCACCACATGGAAGAAAATAATAGCAAAACTTACGTGTGAAAACCAGAACTGGTGCATTGAAGGACACAGATGAAACTGGGCATTAACCTTGTACAGATAGTATTACATGATATTATCTGGACGAGAAATAGTAGCGCTGTTTCAGCTCCAGCATGGGAAGCTTGTGGATGCATATGCATTTGAAATAGTTTGCATAGTTCTGCCTGTCCCAAGCATTCAAAAATCCAAGTAAGTTTCCAGGCAAGCCTGGAAACTGTGCAACTGGCTTGAAAACTAATAAGCTTGTAAAAACACTCCATATATTCTGAACACTTACATTGTAGTTTTCAACCTCTAAGCGACTTTTAGTTTTCTACAGTAACAAAGCTCAAGCTTTACACTCTGGAAAAAAAATCAGATTCTCATCAGATCCTCAGAAAAAAAGAGAAAAAAAGAAAAAAAAACCACTAATTATCACAAGCTCTGGAGTGAAATCATGTCATCAGTGAACGCCAGCTGTAGACCAAATGACATTGAGGCTTTGGACAGAGGAGACCACACGCATACTGATGGCAGGAGAAAGGTGAAATGGGAAGATGGGAAAGGACTAGAAGGAATTAATCTAGTGGCTGTTGGTTCAGATGAGTCATTTTGTGGAACGCTGTTAATAGGGTCCTTTCCATTTGGTCACACAATTCAGGATGGTGTATTATCATTAATAGCCAGCAGGAGAAAAAAATGGTAGAGCATATTTTATTGCACAGCTTTCAGGGTGATTTCAAAGGGAAATATTTATGTAGCTACTCCTGATGAGAGAAATCCATCAGAAGCCCGGGAGAACAATCCATCAACAGCAGAGGGAGCAAAGGCTGACACTCCTGGTGCTGGTGACGAGGCACCATAGGCAGGTAAAGCTCAATCAGGAGATTCAGTCCTGCTCACACTGCTGACCACAGGAAAGGAACCTGATCACAGGTGTTTGGAAAGGGAGACTCTTCACAGTGCAGCACAGTGCTACACAGTGACGACAGTGTGCACAAGAAAGCATGTTATAGTGAAAGGGTTGCAAACCCCAAGAAAGGGGACAGACAGCAAGGTCCCTGTGCCCAAGATGCTCAGAAGAGTCCTTGGTCTGGACAGACTCTGAAAAAAGGGCTGTGCTGGCCTCTCGGTACAATGCTGATAATGCAGTGAAATAGAGCAGGAGAGCAGGGTAGGAGAAAAGTCAGAACTGAAAGACAAGGTGTGAAGAATTAACCATGCTTTTCTCAAGGTCTAAAGTTAGATTGAAGCCTCTAAGATTAATCCAGGAGTAAAAGATCATTCCATATAATCCAATTACAAGTAGCTTTAATGCCTAGTCTCCCTGTGCTCCTTGCTCTGGATTATAGAATCAATCGGATTTGATGCAGACCAACATCAGGATTTTAGCTCCTTGCAGGAGTTCATCTATAAGAGAAGAACTCCAACCTTCTATTTCTTTATTGTTTGGTCTGATTAAACTGTTCTTGCCTGGAAAAATCATTTCCCTTCAAGTGTGTTTGTTACAAGGGTGGTCTGCGGTCATGGACACAATATGAGTTAAATGGATGTGATCTGAACCAAGCAAGTCATTCTCCAGTTTCTAACAAGGTTTGTATTTATGGGGAAAAAAAAAGTACAGATATAAAAAAGTCCTAGTCTTTAGTTCTATAGAAATAGTTAAATGTTGCATATCACCAGCAAAACTATGTTTGGGGGACACTGTTCACAGCATGTTTGCTTCTCTTCAACTACGTGAGACTAGTCAATAACATGCAGCAGAACAAACTCAAGTGTTATCCTGTCCTTCTTGGACACCCAGGCCTAGTAAAACAATGGGAAGAGGCTTTAATTACATGATTAAATATATTATCATTAATTAAAAGCTGAGGATGGAGAAAACATTAGTGAACAACGTGGTTGAAAGTCTATAGCTGTGTTTTGCAGTAAGTCCCACTAAATTCCTTTAACCTTTCCTTCTGGCCCTGCTGCCTAGGCCTGAGTCTCAGGCTTAGTTCTCGCCCCTGTTCTCATATGGGTCCAGAACTCGTGTCCCCAACAGTCTGATGATTTAATTCAGGAGAAGAGCCCTGCCTGTTTGGTGCCATTGGATTCCTGCTCCCTGTGACACAACAGTGAGGGCTCCTCTCCTAACCAGCAGCAGCCGATGCCCGAGGGTGACAGTACCCTCCTGCCTGCATGGAGAGAGTACAGACTGGGAACCGTATCCCAAATACCATAACCCAAACTCCGGCAAATGATTCCGCTGCACTGTCAACATGACTGCTGCCTATGTGCACAAAACTACACCTGCAAAAACCTATGGACATACAAACGGCTGGATTTCCTAGAGAAGTCAGACCTTAGAAGAGGAAAAACTCACTCGTGTTGAAAAATGCGGTCACAAAATGAGCAACCTTTAAAAGGACAATGTAATGCTTTCCCCTCAAATTTCCACACAACTAAAGCATGATCAATCTAGTCCCGATGACTCCAGAAGAGGCACTAGAGTCACGTTTCCTACCCCTGAAACATCAGGAGACAAGTGGGAGCTGGTGGAAAGGAAAGAAGCACAAGTGCAAAGCCACGGCTGATCCTGTCCTCGCCCTGCAGAGCCAGATCCACCCTTTTCCCACACTGCTGGCGTGCAGGGATCAGCACGTCAGGACAGAGCCCGCACGCTCGCGGGAGCCCTGAGCGTCGCGACTCTGCAGCTCCAGGGTAATTAGTACGTGCCACAGTTCTGCCTAATGAGGGGTGGCACTCGCCATCTCCGTCCTGCCTCCTACAAGAGGATTTGCCACATCAACAGGGACAGAATTGCCACCTACAACAACACTCAGCGATGCCCAGGGGCTTTTCATCAACAGATTTGCACTGCAAATGAGGGGAGTGCTGCTACCCCCAGTTTGTGTGGAGATACTATTATTTATAAATAATTTATTTATATATTATATATATATATTTATTCCAGAACCTGGATATATTATTTTTAAGGCTTCTTGATCATTTTCAAATACTTGCTTTTTTACTGAAAATTTTAGCTGTAACTTAGGTAGAAAAAAAAAAAGTGGTTTGATGATGTTTCCTTTTCTAAAGGAATCTTTTCTAAAGAAATCTCCTTTTCTAATCATTCTTAGCCATAAACTTCAGTGAGCTGATTCTGAAAAACAAAACAAAACAAAACAGATTTTCCCCTGTTGTGAGTAGAGATTCTGAGAAAGAAAGGCCAGAAGAGAAAGCAGTAAAAGAAACCGCAGCTTCTTACCAATGCAGGGCATACAGAATAACAACATTTCAGAAAGCACGAGAAACTCCTGGGGGATCCAAAGCCATTGAGTTTTGGAACAAGAAAAAGAAACAACTTTTTTCTTTCAAATTTCCTCACAGTTCTTCATTGAAATGTTATCCATGTTTCTAGGGCCAAAATACATTGACCTTGTCCAGTTTCTTGTGAGGGGAAAAAAACAAAGAGGACAACTTATAAAAAAATCTCTCTTTCCTATTTTTTTTTTTTTTTTTTTTTTTGGTCCAAATTAAACCATGTATGAAATCAAGATCTGAAAATGGATCACTTGCTGTATCTAACTCCTTCTATGAAAAGAGAAGTATCTGGAAGTCAGAGACAAGTTCAAGACCTCCTTGGCTGTGACTGCCGTGTAATGCTGGACATGTCACTTCATACAACACTTGCCTTTTTCCATCCTCCTATTTAGCCATGTTTTCTATTCAGATCACAAGGTCTAGGGGCAAGACCCCTTTTGGTTAAACATCTTAGCTCTGATGCTGAGTTTGCTCTAATGTAACACACATAACTACCTATGACTGTATTTCCAGGAGAGTCTCAGAGCACTATCTTTAGCAAGAAGCCATTTTTCCAGGCCTGCTACAATACAGTAGCTGCATCTGTATCGCTCTCAAGGCTCTTCCAAAGCTGTCATCAATCTGCTTTTAACTGAAAGAGTTTCCTGGGGCTGCCAATGAGCTGTAAACGAATATGGGTTCACAGCACTTGCCCTTCCCTCCAAGTTGGATGTTAGACACAACGGTGAGTGGGAAGTTTGCTGGAACTGAGTGGTGAGGAGAGATGTGCCTGACCACTGGCCAAACCCTTCAAAGGCAACACAACCAAATCTGAATGATTTTTTCCTCCCTGGCTCCAGAGGCAGCATCTCTGAGACTCTGTGAAGCCAAGATGACTGAGGCTGGACTGCAGTGTAAAAGGCAGCTTTTCCTAACCTGCCACAAGCAACCTTCGCTCGTTGTTACACCCCATGTCACTGGCTTCCTGATGCTCCCCGACACTTCACAATCAGCATCGATTTGCATTTTGCACTAAGAAGAACTCCTCGATGACGATCTGCTTTGCTTTCTCCTGCAGATCCCCTGCGCTCTGCATCAGACAATGCCAGCTGGACAGCAAATCTGTGTCACCTATCCCTTTGGGCTCAGGAGAACACTCCACCCCAGGAGCATTTCGTCACCTCCCAGATCTTGTCTGAGCAAATTCCAAATATCCAGGGAACCACAACAAATTAACATGCAAATTGAATCCTCAGCCAGGATTCATGTCACTGTCATCTTTATGTATTAGATTGTAGATCATGAAATGAACTGTGCTCCAGCTGGCTAACAAAATAAGCATGAAGCAGACTGGGGGAGCTGACCTAGGGCTTGAATGGTCTGAGTACAAGCACTGGCTGAGGTGAAAATTGTGAATGATAGTGGGCAACCTTTTTAGAGGTGGCTCTGAATGGCACAAGGACAATAGGAGGCCATTGATGGTCCCTGAGACAACCCCTCCCTTGCTGACAAGATACAGCAAAGGCTCTACAGATTTCCACTTCTCCTGCCATACAGACCAATAAGCTAAATTCTTCCAGCACTTAACTCTGCTCAAACCTCAATGCATTCACTCACTGCTGCTGGACTTGCAGCACACATCAGCTCCATATGCAGAAAAGCTACAGCCCTCCTCCTGCACAGCAAAAGCCAAAAGAAGGAAAACAAGCCATATCTTTTCTTTTAAGAAATGAAGGTGCCATTTCCTATCCAGGCATCTCTGATGTTTCCCCTCTGAAGCCAGCGGGGCCTTGTCTATCTGAACTGTCCTAGCGCACTCTAGTGGGAGCCCTTGCCCCGCATCCCTGCACAGCCGCAGCCCCGCAGAGACCTCCTCATCCAGGAGAAAAGTTCATCCTATGCATGCGTGTAAAGAGTTGGGATAAGGGGAGAGGACTGTAAAAAGGGTTCCCCTGGGAAAGGGTCAGTAATTGAAATGGTTGTATTAAAGAGAAAAGGTAAAGCAATCTGGTATTAGTTGAGGATAATGCAGTTTCCTTGCATCTACAGCAAAAAAACACCATTGCTACCTTTTTCTTTTTAATGGAAATTCTTCCTTTGAAACGAATAGCTCGAGGAGGCATGGAAATAAATGCAAAACTGGATACTTTTTTTTCCTTAAGCTGAAAAAACATATTTTCAATTACATAGAGAGCTGTGTGTTGAGCATCATGCCTTCCTCCTGTATCTGTACCTTGTACATCCCCAGCAGATCCCCATCACCACCTCCATCTTGTTCAGCAGAGCTGATCTGAGGGCTTGCTCCAAAAGGGGTCCTGCCACAAGACATTTCTCTGAGATACTGCTTTGCTCTTTTCTCACCTTCTCATTATTCTTATTATTCTTTCCACGCTTGGATAGGAACAAGTTTCCGCGAGGAAAGGAATGAGAACTTTCAGAAAATAAATTGCTGCTCAGTTTATGCACATTTGGGTCTCATTCATAATCCAGAGCATCATGAGAATAACTCAAGCCAAAATCTGCAACGTTTATTCTATTATCAGGAAGTTGTTTCTTTTGCAGGAAAAGCATTAGAAATGAAAACCTGACCACTTATGGTGGTGCTGGAACTGGGGAACTCACCTTCAAAACACAGGTTGAATCCTATGTGCAAAGCTCATTGGTGTTTCTGAATAACCACCTTAGCAGTTAACAAGCCAGTCATGATCTCTGCAGCTTCATGGGACTCTGACCATGGTTTTATGAGGAGAGTCAACTGAGAGCATTGCAATCCCAGGTAAGTGATTTAATGGGACCTCCAAGGAAAACAGTGAAACAAAACCTGCTTTGAGCTGGTAAGGATTGAGAAGGAAACTCGAACTGCATCAGAGCTCCTGAGTTTCTCTGGTTACTGTGGCGCATTTCTCTCTAGCCTTTTCATCAGCCCAGCTGCTAAAGTTACTCTAGAAATTTTGTAACCGGTGGCAAGTGGCCTGGGCCACATGCTGCAGGCTTTGAACCAGGTTCAACAGGGCAACGCTTAGCAGCTCTTCTTCTTAAAGAATGCACTAAAAAGGCTTCACCCTCCAGCTGCAATGAATCCTTGAAGTGAAAAGACAGATAAGCCAAAAGACTGGATATAGCACTAACCACTGAGAAACCGTCTGTACTGTATTCAACTCCAAACTCTACTCTTTTGCAGTATTTGAGACAGGTCATTTTGAGCCGTGCCTGAGCAAGCCCTTTCATGAGTACTCAGCTTTGCTGTATGTAATCCTGTGACACTTTGTGTGCGGGCATATGTAAGTGTTGCAAGACTGAGGTCTCAAATCATAACATAACTGGGGAAAAAAAAATGACATCTAATGCCTGACAAACAAGGTCCTGAAGGAAGGTATTCCCATATTCTGTATTCCCACAATACCATGCTTCCCCAAAACAGCCTCTTATCAGCCTCATGGCAGTAAAACACACACACTGGGATGGGCGAGTTTTGTATCAGACACTGTTTAACATGCAGCATGGATGACATTTGGTATCTTGAGCCAAAGTTGACCCAAATCGGACTGAACGGGGTTTGCACTTGAGTTTTCTGTATTTCTGGTAGGTGTTTCCTAGTCCATTGCCAGATTCAGCCCACCCTGTTGCAGGCCCCCAAGCAGCTACAGTATTAGCTCATGGGCGTCCTACCCTAGCAAATCAATGCATGGCCAAATTAACCTGCTCCCTCTACGCCTCTCTTTGTGTGCTGCATGGGAAAGCAACAACAACAGAGAACAGACTTATAATAAGAAGTCAGCCAAGCTAAAAGCATTGCTTTTACATTGCATTAGGCCCTGCAGTCTCAAGAGAAGAGAATCTGGCCTTTCTTCCTGACAGCAGCAAAACCTGAAACACTACAGCTTTTGTTTGACTATTCAGCTTCATCCACTTTTTACTTCTGTTTATTAATGCAGCAGAGTACATTGCTAATTAAGCCTGATTTTTCTTTGCTTGAATGGAAGCCTTAGTATTATTTAGGAATAATCTTTATCTAGTATATGTAATTCCAGTATTTACCTCTCCCCATGATTTCCAATATGATGTTACTGCATTCTTGACTCAAGAGCTTTTGCATAGATTAAAACACTAGGAAAAGCTCCTGTGAGGCCTAATTTCTCTTGAATAAATGATGGGACACGTGCAAGAGCACAGTCATTTTAAAATCCTCTAAACATGAGCTCATGACAAAAAACAGTTAAGTTCTACAAAGCAAAAATAAATCCTTGGGAAAGCGGGCTGTTTGCCACCCCCAAAGCAGGACTGATCCATCTCATCCAAACTCATACACCCAACTAAAACACAGCCAGAGTGCCTCTTCTCAGGCATCTGTTCAAGGGAAGAGCTGGGGTGAGTCCAAACTGCTTTCCTGCCACGCAAGCCCCTGAGCAAACAGAAACCCCACCTCACCTGCCAAGGGACAACAAACTGCTGGACAAGTAAAGAAAGCAAATGCCACTATTTACGCTGATAACCTCCCTCTGACTATTTGTTTGAGAGCAGTATCAGCTCTGTCCTCTTGTGCACAGGCTGGCAGAGCCGCCTGCTTGCATGCAGCCTCTGCAATATCACAAAACACCCTGCTTTTCAAACAGCATACGCTGCGTTCCTTAGCTTCTCACACACTCTGCTAGAATACAAAACTGCTCTCTGACACTGGATAAATATGCAGGACTCTGTCAAATTTTTCATTTTCACATACATTAATCATCCCAAAAGCCCACCTCTGCTGAACAGATCTGTACTCCTTGTTCAACTTCTATTCTCTCCAAGGTGTGTATTTTCATAATGATGGTGCTCATGTACCACTTAACAGTATATTTTCATTTGGCCCTAGCTGCACTTTGGAACAGTAATTTACTACTCCTTGTCACCAACTGCTACTAAGAGTAATACATATACTGAGTTTATTTAGTGTGTTTAGTATTTCTTGCTTGACTCTTTCTTACACAGACAATACTGCCCAAGTCCAGAGACTCACAAATCAACGCAGGCAAGTGCCTGGGCCTTCCTGATGCGCTTGCTTTGCACCTTTCAGCTTTCTATCTGTAAGATCTAGCAACCATCAATGATTTTTCTTTCATAATGCAGGCTGAGCCTGCTCCAGCAGCTCTGGGTATACCCTGGGCAGCCAAGTGGGCAATGAAAACACAAGAGGTGCAGCGTGTGAGGCACCTCAGGGCCATGCTTGACACCAGACTCATCCACACAGCCAAACTGTCAGCTACAGCCAAACTGTCAGCTACGTCCATTCTACATCCTCTCAAAGCACAGATCTCTTGTTGGCTTGGATACTTGTGCCTCTCGGTTGGCAGATACCACAGGAGAAACATCCATGTCCTGCTTGCGCTCTGAGACAAAAATAGAATGGGTGGTTTAAAGATGCGTGGTTGAACTTTGTGTGACTAGGAAGAACAGCGCAGCAAGGCAGCATTTATTCAGGAGGGAACCCATCCCTGCGGAGAAGCAGGGTGCAAGAACAGGACATACCTGCTAGGTGTCCCATATCTCAGCATAGTTCCCTGAGATGTGGTGCTGTATCTCAGAGGCTTCCCAGAGGAGAGCTGCTTCTCCTGTAACACCATTCCATAGAAGGGCTTCCCAGCGTGTTTGAAAGGTGGCCAGAGGAAAGGCAGTCTCATACTGCTCAAAGTCCCATCATCATCTACAACAAATCAAGCCCATGTGTGAGTAAAGGCCTCATGGTGGAAACATCTGTGCAGACTCTGGGTACTTCCATACGTCCCAGGCTGCTTTGTTCTGGACAGAGGATAAAACAGCTCTTTGGAAACTCTAATTCAGAAGTGATATATTTATGCACTGCAAACTGGACTTTTTTTCTCCATTGACAGTCCAGCAGAGCTTTGCACCCCTTTTCCAATCTCTCCACAGCAAAATGTTTGTCGTTTTGCCGGGTAATGCAACTCTTTAGGAATGACGACACTTAATGTGCGCCACTGAAGTGCAGAGCTTCACGCATCTCCAAGCCACGCACTGGGCTGTAACAAATCCTACCAGAGCTATCCACCCAGGGCTCACATTTGGAAGAGCTTTCCCTCCTCGTCTGGGAGTGCACATTCACAAAATGACGCAATGGGGGCCAACCGATGCCCATGTCCCTTGGGTGCTGCACAAACACTGGCAGGAGGACGGTGTTGTAAATGAACCGCGCATCTCGCTACCTGGCAGCAAATGGCAGTTGTTGCCACTGTCCCACTGCTGCACTTTGTCACTGTTTGAGATGTAAAGGGGCACTGTGGAGGTTTTAGGAGGTGATGTTAGAAATAAACTGCTCTGCCAGTCCTTTCTGTCAACCACAAGCTAGAATGAAAAAAAAAAAAAAGAAAGAAAGAAAACTGTATTTGCAAAGAGTTCCAGGAATCTGGAGGCCTGAAGGGGACAAAAGCTGTTACCTCTCCTTACAGTGAAAAATAAAAAAAATAAAGGAAAGCATTGTTTAACTATTTACCAGCTTAATTTTTCACCTCAGACTTGGTAAACAAGTGCTTTGTCTTTGCTGCCTGTTCCCTGGTAGATTGCAGGCCCTGCGAAGGGCTTTTCGCAGATGAAAATGCTGCGAGCATTTCTGGGTGAAAAAAAATAATAAAAATAAATTAATTGCTCTTATTGCCCCATCACTCACCAGAGCAGGATCTCACCTCAGCCGCACCGTTTCTCACCTGCTGGGGCCTCCTGTCAGTCAAGAGCCCCCAGAAAAACCTGCATCCTGGTGTAAAGGGGCTCGGCCCCGGGACGCCTGGCGAGGGGGGCACTGCCAGCGTGGGCACGGAGCGGGCAGCCGCATCCCGCGTGTGCCCCTCACGGTGGGCACCGCTCCAGAGGGCCGGCCCTTGCGCGCACATCGCACCCGTGCCCCGCACACGGGCGTTGCACGCAGCGCCCCCGGCCCGCCCCGGCCCGGCCCGGGTTCCCCCCGCCCCCGGGACCGCCCCACGTGCGCCCAAATCCCGCCGGGCCGCCGCCGCTCTCCCCTTTCCGCCGCCCTCCCGCACCACCGACGGCGCCATGGCCGCCCGGCAGCAGCTCGGTAACGCGCGGCGGCCGTTAAACCGCCCGCGGCGGCGACCGTTAAACCGCCGCGTGGGCGGGCGGGCGGGGGGAGCGCAGCGCGCGGGGCGGCACGTGGCTGCACGGGGCGCAACGGCCGCAACGGCCGCGCGCGGGGCTGCGGGGAGAAGGGAGCGGGCGGGGAGCGGCGGCGCATGGCCCTGCCGAGAGGGGATCCCAGAGCCCGGGCGCGGGTTTTTAACCCGGTAGTTCCTGTGCTGCAAGGGAAGCACTTCCCTCTGCCTTAGTTGCACTCTGCTTACTTGTTAATTTTTTTTTTTTTTTTTTTTTTTTTTTTTTTTTTTTTTTTTTTTTTTTAATGTGG
>JAVCKT010001368.1:0-22872 GCA_032273925.1 Rhynchotus rufescens | reverse complement strand
CCGTGGCGCGCCCGGGGCCGTTGGAGGGCGGCGCGCGGGCGCGTCCCCCTGGCGGGCTGTGACCGTCACTGGTCAGCGCGCCGGCCTGGCGTGTGAGGCGCTGGAGTGGCGTTCGCCTCAGCTCTCCCCGCTCCGCCGTGTGGTTATTTCCTGTCACGGCCATCGTGCGGAGGGCATGGGAACTCTGGAAAAGAGTTGCTGGGAATCAAGGACAGCGGGGAATGTCAGGGCCGGATGCTGTAAATCACAGCGGCAGAGAATGACCAGTGCTAATGGCACGATAAGGGACGCACAAACCCTGCAAAGGGGAGTTGACAAAACGGGGATGACATTCAATGTAGGGTGATCTGTAGAACATTGAATCTCATTAAATATATAATAAAATTAAATAATAAATTCATTAAAGCTTATTGCCATATTGGCTTTCCCTCCCCTAACCAAAAAATGAGATGATAAGAGTATGGTAAGAATTTGATAAGAATGTTACTGTCCTCCTCTTCTCTATGGTGATTAGCCAAAATATTATAGCGCAAGTGTGAAACTGGTGTGTGGTGCAATCAGAACGTAGCCAGTGACGAGACCTGGGTACCAGAAAATACGTAACTAAATACAGAATGGGCCTAAGAGAAGGGGTGCTAGTTTTGTGGAGTTACCACCTAGCACCCACCTCTGCACAGAAGTGAAATAAGAATCTCCACGCGGTGGCTCCATTGACTCTCTGCACGCTGTCTTAAGAACATGCAATATTTTGTGTGTTCTTGTGTCTTTTGGGCCAATATTTTGGCAATTCGGGCGGAATGGCCATAAGGTCATGCCTAGATTGTCTCCTCATCCCCCTCAGCAGAGCTAAAACCAGATGGGATGCTGGTGTACTCAAATGGTGTGTTTGGCCATTCCTTCTGGTCCCCCATGGTACTGAGGCAGTGAACGACTCAAGCGGTCTGGGATATAATACTTTTAGCAGGGATGTGCAGCAGTGGGGTGGAGAAAGAGCTCTAGGTATGAAGTACTCCATGAGCGAGATTATGAAAGTCTGAGGCATGGGGTGAACCTTGTACGTGGAGAAACAAGGAGAAAAGAGAGCAGCATCTGATCTGTGGCCCTTTAACTATGCTTGCCAGTAAGGTTTGGAAGAGAAGAGCCACATACGAAAGAATACCTGTCTGTTACCAGTGTTAAGATTAAGCAGAGCAAATTCAAAAGATGTCAGCATAAAAGAAGCAGTTTATGCTTAGTGTTAGTACTGTTAAATTCAGTATGGTGTCCTTAAGTAAACGTATGGGTGTATATGCCTCAAAGAAATTTAGCAGAGAAAAAAAAAAGGAAAAAAAAAGGAAAAAAAGTTTGAAAAAGAGCAATGCCAACCAAGTGCTGCCAGTACTTAAAAGATTGAAAAAAAAAAGGTGGATTAAGCAATATGTGTATATGAATGGTGTGGATGAGGGAGGATAATTAATGATAAAATATTCTAATTGACCTGAAACAGAGCTCACTTTGAAAATCAAGTTAGCACTGTAATACATAATTTTAATTCATCTGCTAAAACCACTTTTTTTTTTTAGAATGAAGAAAAGGTAAAATAAATAAAAGATAAAGAGAAATCATAGTTAATGCAATGAGTGCTCATTTAAATTAAAATATAAAGTTCGTCTGTTCTGGAGAAGAGAGTTACACAGTTAACTATGTAATTTATCCTGTCTACAAAATCAAATGCTAAGTAAACCAAGTCATGGCTAAACCCCAAAGCCTGCTACACAAGCCACCCACCAGGCTTTGTGTTAACTCCGCAAGGCCTCAGCACAGAGGCTTGCCAGCCTTGCTTTGTCTAGGCTGGGCTTGGCTTGCCAGGAACATTGCGTGGGCTTTTGTAGCTGTAAGAGGAATTGTCCAGCAACCCAGTGATCCTCACCTGACTATACTCAAGAAGTTAGGCTAAGAAAGCTGGGACTGATTAGCCTGGAGAAGACTGGAGTGATGTTATCAATGCAATTAAATATCCGAAGGGAGACTGTAGAGAGGATGGGGACAGATGACCAACAGTGTGGCCTACCAACAGGATGAGAGACAACGGTACAAACTGAAACATAGGAAGTTCCATCAGAACCTAAAAAAAAGGGGGTTCACAGTAGCACACTTTTCCTGTAAGCACAACGCGCAATCCTGATTCCCAAGCGGAAGTGCAGCATAGAGAACTATGGGCTGCAAGCAGATGCCATGAATCCATAGGCACAGAGTGATACTTTGCAGCACCAGGGCTATAAACAACTCACTAGTGAGTGATTGCTGGTGTTGCTGGAGGAACACCACCTGGAGGATTGGGATATGCTGTGTTGAGGGGCATGAAAACAGCCTTGGGAGAACCTTAGAGCAGGAGCAGGAAGAAGAACCCACATATATAGCATCATCCTAGCAAGATGAACAACAGGGCCACAGCATCAGCGCAGGTCTTGGGATGCTGCAGTGCCTGCAGCCCTGCCCCCTCGCTCACACAGATGAAAGCCTTCCCCAACACGACTGCATGGGGAGTGGAAGAAATAAACTCACAGTTACAAACAGTGTCAGAAATGGCATTGTAAAATAGGTTGACTTTAGACCTGCTCCTACTGCATGAACATGGGCTATTTTTGTCATGGGACGAGTGGTGGTGGGGAGGTAATTGACACAATGCACTTCACTCTTATGAAAGAAATAACAATAGGGTTTATTGATATGGACAATGATTTCATGAGATTCTGTGGCAAGGTCGCTTATTATTATTTACTGCATGGAGGTTCAAGATAATACACAATTATCATGGATACCCTGCTGTTGAGTCACGAGGTTCAGATTGGACCCCCTTGCTTTCCAAGCTCCTTCTGAGAGGAGTCTGGGTGTGGCTGGATCCAATCCTTGTCCTAGACCTGATCAATGGTTTATGACTAAGGGCTTTTGTGCACAGTTACAAAGTAACGCTATATTCACTTACCACGAATCTGTCATGGAAAGGGATCTCTTAACCCCAAGGAGGATCCTTGAGAGGCGTCCCTGTTCAAGCGGAGATCCCGACGTGCAGCCTGCTGCCATGCCAGGAGAGCTCAAGGGGCTCTTGGACTGTCCGTGTATTTATGGGATAAGATGATTGACTTATAGTCTTTTTTTTCATTTCAGAGGACTTTTGTCGGTGTATGCCTTATCTCCCCATCAGATGCAGCCATCAGGACTTATTGCTGGTTAATGTCTGAGTCCGGGAAGAAATCAGGATAACTAAGAGGGTCAGATAATAAGGGCTACATGTGAAAAGTCCGGTTGAGCTGGGAAAGGAGCATATCCATCACAGCTATGTAGATATCTAAATCTAAAGAATGACAGTTGTTGTATACCATTCCCAATGTAACAGGAAACTTAGATAAGCAATTAGAATCAAGCAGGAGGCAAAATGTAATAGAGCCCTGAGGATCAGTGTGGAAGATGGATGGTTAAATAAAGTTCTACATGTTTTTCTTAAATGTATCAAAAATATGCTTATATAATCTGTAACACCTACTGCCCATTAAATGATATTAGTTAAACTCTAGGTCAACCATGGAGAGTGGCGTAGGGCAAAGAAACATAAAAATTCAGATACCTTATAACAAGAACAGACACGATGGGGAAAACTAAGTATGCTCAAATGAGACTTGTTAGAGGAAGTCTGGACATTTTTGCTTCTGATTCTTCCTTGTCATTGCAGGATAATTAGTAATGGTGCATATCTCTTAGAAGACAAGAACATCTTAGTTATATTCAAAATAAAGCTTTTTTTGAATGACTGTATTCTTAGCAAGTACATGCCAGTGCCAGACTCTTCACAGCAACAACAATTTTAAAACATTTAAAAGTAGTTATCTCCAGAAAATTCCGTGGATATCTTCTATGCTATATGAAACTAACAGCAGTTTTGGTGAAGGCTTAAATGCAGTAATTGGCTCCCATGAGACTGTACTAGAAACAGAAAAAAAAAATATGAGAGGCACATGACTTGAGTTGCAAACACAGGGAATGGTGTTTTGCAGGCAGTGGTTGAATGAAAATGGAAGTGAGGTTCCTGCCTACTGCCTGGCACAGAAGTCATATAATCATAGAAAGATTCAGAGTTGAAAGAACTTAGGAAGGTCTCTAGTCCAGTCTCCTGATCAAAGCAGGCTGAACTTCAAAGCTAGGTCAGGTTGCTCAGTTTCTTGTTTCAAACATGTTATAAAGTCTCCAAAGATGGGTATTTCACTGTGTCTCCAAGCACCTGTTCGAGCACTGAACCGCACTTATGGGCAAGGTTTTTTTTTTCTGTATGTGCAATATGAGTTTTCTGCATGGCAACTTGTGTGTGTATTGCCTCTTGTCCTCTCACTTTTGCCCGTGAGAAGAGCTCTCTAAACCTTTCTTCATATGTCTTTACCTAGAGAGGGCAATAACAGGTGCAACTTTTCTAAGTTGTTAAAGATGAGCTGAAGGATCTACCTGAAGTAGAGAGACGTTACAATTAGTGCCTTAATGCCCCTTTAGTTGTCTCAGCTGAAGGATTATAGGGTAGTAAAAGAATGCAAATTGAAAGGGACTTCAGGAAATTGTCTAGTCCAACCTGCTTCTTGAAGCAGGATCACCTTTGAGGTGGGGTCAAGTTACCCATGACTTTATTCCGTTGGTTCTTGAAAACTTACAAGATCAGAGACTGCTCTTGTCTTCCCTCTGTGAAGAGATTGACCCTGTCTTCTTGATCACCAACCCAGGTGTTGGAAGGCTGCTAATAGGCAGCCCCAGAACTTTTTCTTCCCCAGGCTGAACAAGCCCTGTTCCGTCAAACTCTCCTCACAGGGCAAGTGCTCCAGGCCATCTTGGTGCCTCTCCACTGCACTTTTTTCAGTCTGTTAATGTCATACCTGTACTTATGGGCTCACGGCTGGATGCCATATTCTAGACAGTCTCACAAACGCTAATATTCCTTCCCATTGATTGGCTATGGAATTGCTAAGGAAGCATAGAATGCGGTTGGGCCTTCTTTGGTGCCACCGCGTGCTGCTGACTCACGCTCAGCTTTCTGATCTCAGGTCTTTTTTTAGGAGAGCTGCTCATCGGCTGTTGGTTCCAACACTGTACTGCTGCCATGGGTTATTCCTTTCCAGGTTAGGACTTCTTTTTTTTTCTTTTTTTTTTTCCTTTCTCCCTCTCTTGTTCAAGTTCATAAGGTTCCTGGCAGCCCTTTCCTCCAGCTTGTTTATCTCCCTTTGAAGAGTGGCTCTGCCTTTTGAGTGTATCAGCTAGGATAATAAAAAGAAAACTGCCATAATACATTCTCTCTGAGGGAGGTGGGTGGTTATTTAGTGTTGGGATTTCATAATAAATTAATTTTTTATAATCATTTAATAATTAATGCAATGGAGTCATAATGTAATTATAATTACATTTAATTGGGCTACTGCAGTTGGGAACATATATATTGCTTTGGTGCTTTTTTGATGAAACTGACTGAAAGTCATGGTCCCCAGCAGCATCTCTTCTGCCCCTTAATCCATGAAGAACACAGACAAGAGACTTCTTCACTTTTCTCCTATATTCTCAGGTCTCCATTTTTTCCTCTAGCCTTCTGATGCTCTCTTATGTCGAATATTTTTGCTATAACTTGGTTGTTTAAAATTAGTAGATGACTTTCTGTCTCCTTTCATGTGGCTCTGTGCCTCAGCCTCTCATCTTTTTGTTGAGAGTCCAGAAAGTCCACTAATCGGCAGATGACATTAAGAGAACTTAAATGCGAATAGATGAAGCAGCCGCATCAGAAGGGCAGAAATCTGGAAGATGTCTTTTTCACGATTTCACTGCTGAGCCCAAGGGAACCAGATGCTTGGATGCTCATCTTAGTTTTACCTTTACTAGGCTGCTGCAGCCATATATCACTGCAGCACAGCATGACAGTGGGACCTGATCCAGTCATCTACAACACAGGCGATCAGAGAATGAGAGATCTTCAAGGGCAGAGCAGTAGCCAGGCGCATGAGCTGTTCAGCTTGTGACAACAGCTCTCAATGCCCTGACTGCGATGCTGCCCTTTATAAAGCACTGTCCTCGTGACCAGTTGCCTCTTGCAGAGCCTCCTTCCTACCCAAAGGACCAGTCAGTCACATCGAAGGTCAGGCCCCCCCCAGGTCCTGCTTGGCAACTTTGGCTATCTGAGGGAGGAGCTGAAGCAATTTTAGTTTGTGCCAACCATATGAGACCAAAGCACTGTGTGATCATAGTGGCAAGTAGAATATGGCCAGGCGTGCTCACCACTGTCAGCTTCTTCCTCCTCATCATGCCGTGTCAGGAGATCTTCCTCACCAGGAAATGCAGCAGCCAGAGCCTGCCCATAGTCATGGAGAGTATCCTGGGCCTTTGGGATTGCTTGTATATGTTCTGTCTTCCCTTCCCAGCTGTCCGTAAAGGGGTTCTGCAAACCCCCCACTTCAGGCTGAAAACCAGCCCTGTAGAATCGAGACTAGTTGTTACAGTGTTTGAATGGAAGCTTCTCTAAAGAGAAGCTGCCTTCTGCGTCCCGGCAGCCCCGCTCTCTCAGCACGGAATCTGCCCCACTCCACACAGCTCAGCACTACTATTAAAAAGAACACTGTGGAGCGTTGAGCACGAGGGAAAGGTGACTGACCATCCCAACAGCTGTGCCACTAAGCCGAACAGCACCCACGCTTACTCACTAGCTTGTGGCATGCCAAAACTGAGTCACCTTCTTCTCAACACTATCCGCTATCTTGTTTCCTGACCCAACACCCTCTTCAAGAAAAATGCCAGCTACGAAAAGCCCTGCACCAGTGCAAATACCAGCTCTTTGATTATGAGCAATCCCCTGCATCCACCTGGTACATTTAAAAACCTCCATATGCACATAGAATCATTATGGCTGGAAATGACCTTCATCAAGTCCAACTGTAAGCCCTTCCATACCATACCTGCTACACCATGTTCCCAAGTACCTCATCTACACATTTCTTGAGCACTGCCAGGGATGGCGACTCCATCACTTCTCCGGGCAGCCTGTTCCAATGCTTCACTACTCTTTCTTCCTGGTGTGTAACCCGAACCTGCCCTGGCACAGCATGAGGCCATTTCCTCTTGTCCTATTCGTAGTTATTCTAGAGAAGAGATCAACCCCCACTTCACTACAACCTCCTTTCAGGTAGTTGTAGATAGTGATAAGGTCTCCCCCAAGCCTTCTCTTCTCCAGACTAAGTAACTGCACCTCCCTCGGCTGCTCCTTATAAGGTCTGTGCTCCAGCCTCTTCACCAGCTTCGTTGCCTTTCTTTGGACACACTCCAGAGCTTCCATGTCCTTCTTGTAGCGAGCGGCCCAAACTCAACACAGGATTTGAGGTGCGGCCTCACCAGCACCGCGTGCAGGGGGACGATCCCTTTGCTGCTCCTGCTGGCTGCTCTGTTCCTGACACAGGCCAGGAGGCCCTTGGCCTTCCTGGCCCCCTGGGCTCGCTGCTGGCTCATGTTCAGCTGGCTGTCAAATCACATCCCCAGGTCCTTTCCTGCCCACAGCTCTCCTGCCCCTCTGCCCCAAGCCTGCAGCGCTGCACAGGATTGTTGTGACTGAAGTGCAGGACCCTACACTTGGCCTTGTTGAACCTCATACGGTTGGCCTCAGCCCATTTATCAAGCCTGTCCCGATCTGATCCCTCTGTAAAGTTTTCCTACCCTCAAGCAGATCTACACATCAAGTGCCTGAGGTCACAGCTTCCTCCCGTTCCTCCAGATCTTCTTGCTGAGCATTTGCACACACTGCTCCTGACACCTTTCACTGAAACCCGTTTCCTCTCACTGAACACTCAGTTGCAAGATACTTCATCAGCTTCTTCCTTGCCAAGGTGCCATGCCCATTGTCAAGAATAGGAAGGACATCAGGGGAAAAACCAGCCATGCTGGGGGACCTTTTAATTCCTCATCCTCTTCTGTTTTCGGGCAGAGCTTGAGAGGCAGGATCCAGTGGCTCCTACAGACATCCAAAGAAGAAAGTGCACTGCCTGCATGATGCCCCTTCACATCCATCATTTGTTATCTGGGTTCCTTTCACCTTTGCCTCTGTCCCAGCTATTCTTCCTTTAGATAATTTGGTTCTCCAAGGATCCTATGCTGTATTTGGCAGGGATCTTTGTATCTTGTCTCTCTTGTCTTTCCAAAAGAAGTCTGAGTGTAGAAGTGGAGCAGATGAGTATGTGTTGATGTTCTGATATGGTCCCAAGCCCCTGAGCCTGGAGGCAGAACCTGGCAACATAGAGAAGATGACTTGCAGTAGAAACCACATAAGCAAACTGGACGTACGTAAGTCCATGGGTCCACCTTGAATGCATTTCAGGGAGCTGACTAAAGTCACTGTGAGGCCACTTTCATCTTTGAAAGGTCATAGTGACCAGGGGAGATTCCTCGTCATTTGAAAAGACACGCAGCACATCAGTGTTCCAGAAAGATACATCTGTCTTCCAGAAATGCAAGAAAAAGCATCCAGAGAACCTCAGGCAAGTCAGCCTAATCTCAGTCCCTGGGAAGTCTGAGAGCAAATGCTCATAGAATCTGTTTCGCAACAATGGAAACTCTCTGGCAACAGCCAGCATGGATATACTGATGGAAAATCACGCCTGACCAACGGGATAGGTTTCTACAGTGACATGGCTGTTTTGGTTGGATGAATGGAGGGTGGGTTTTTTTTTTTTAACTTCTTCTTAAGCAAGGTGGCCTTTGTCACTCTATCTATTTTTATGGCCAAATAGTTGAGATAGTGTTTGGATAAGTGGTCAATAAAGTAGGTAAACTGACTCCAAAGCTCCAAAACTTGTGATCAGTCTCTCTAACCAGATAGTTAGAGAGACTTGACATCAGGTCAAGAACCATGATTATTCCCTTTCATATGGTACAGCACTTGGAGTGCTGCATCCAGTTTGGAGCTCCCAACTGGAAGAAAGATATGGGCATACTGCAGCAAGTCCAGGAGAGATCCATCAGGGTCGCTTGGGAGACAGGACATACATGCATGATATGCAATGATAATTTGAAAGAATGAGGGAACGACTCATAGGTGGGAAGACAGGGTCTCACTGCCATCTTTGTCCATCACTGAGGCTTATGAGAGCCAGCTTTGGATTCCTCACTACAAGAAACTGACGGAAGTCAGTGAAGATGATTTTAAGTTGAAACCCATGACGTAAGAGGAGAATTTGAGACAGTTGTGTTTGCTCAGTTTTAGGAAGAAAAAAGGGGAAATTTCACTGCAGTCTTCCATTCACTGTGGAGATCATTTAGAGCAGACAGAGCTAGGCTTTTCTCAGATGCGTATAGTGAAAGGATGATGGCTGTCCATTCCATTGGAACATGGAAAATTCTGATTAGCTCTTAAGAAAAAAAGGAGTTGACACCATAGACGTCTCCCCAGCTCATCTTCTCCTTTTCAGGCTTTCAACTGTGAGCCACAAATGTCCTACGTACCAGCTTACCCTTACACACGTACCCGCTAACTCATTCTAACCCTCACTCCTACATGTCCTGCCCATTCCCCATCACCCTCTCCAGCCCCAGCCCTCTTCCTTTCAGTCACTAGCTCTCCAATCACCCAGTCTTCTATCCATCCCTCCTCCTTTATTTCAACTCTGAACCTTTCAAAGGCTTTATATTTACCCATTCATTCAAATACCTATGGTAGCACCATAGAGAAATTTAGGTTGGATGGATCTCTAGAAGTCACCTCTTTTTTTTTTTTTTTTCTTCTTTTTCTTCTCTTTTTGGTATTAGGGTAGTTGGGAGTGGGGGAGAAATGAGATCAAAGATGCACCTTTAAAAAATTCTTTATTATTATATCATCCAGATAAAAATCTTTTGTATAAAGGCTAAAGTAGGTAAAATTTTAGAAGGAACACTGGTGCAAACATTACCTGGTAGGAATGGCACATCATCTCTTAGTGTCTATTATCTACTGTACAACAGATGGCCACAGATGGCCAATACACAGCCAAATATCTCCAGGTTTCCATATGTGACCTACAGGAAGAAGCCACTCAACTCTTTGGAAAGAATTTACATGAGGATTATAAGCATGCCCTATTCCATTATGCTCCGGCCTGCTTCCCAGTAACTCTCTCCTGGGAAAACACTTTTTCCCTCCTTGCCTTTTCTTTGCCTTCCCAACGCACTTCCCAGGAAAGACCAGGGGGATTAGTTTTATTGTCCTGCAGCCTTCCTATGCGTGAGCTTGTGTATTAATGGCAGGCAGAAATCAGGGAGGATTCTCATGAGCAGAGTCTGAGAACTCAATGCAAAACAGACATCTTCTGCCACCCTGGAGAGATGATGCCATCATTCTTATCCTCTCACGTGCCATTTAGCCATGGCAGAGCATTCTTTTCAGTGCCCTTCCTCTGGGCTCTCTACAACTGCCTTACCAGGACGCAGTGGAACGATCACTGCTGCAGCCTTCGAGCAGAGCTGCCCTACACCCAGTACTTTAACAGTCAACCTTCCTCTCTTTATTTCTTTTGGCTCAGTTCTCCCAGTACATCTCTGCTTAAGTTCTGTTCCAAGCATGCTTCCGAGCGTGAAGCCCCATGAGACAGCAGGTGTGCTAAAGGAACAGAGAAACGGCACTTGCACGGACTTGAAATGTCAACAGCTAAAATACAGAGAGGTAGGCATTTATACAAATGCAAATCAGTATCTGGGTACAGTAGAAATATTTTTACTCAGGATCAGGCTTTATTTCAAAACATGCTAGAACCTCATAGTTAAATAACTAGAGTGACGTGCGGGGAGAACAGAGAGGGCTGCTCACCAGCATAAGCAAAAAAAGTGCATACATACATGAGGACAGAGCTTCCTTTGGTCAAGCATGTACAGGACAGTTAGTTTCTTCTCTGACTGGCTGACTACTGCAGCCTCACACCTTCCAAGGCTGCTTTTTGTTCTCTGGAGAATGGTATCTTTTCTGCTCCCTTCATCAAGAGATCCCAGTCATCTCCTCTCGCATCAGTGAGTCAGCTAGAAACACCATGAGCCCTTCTCTTGACTCCCTTCCTGTAGGTGATCTTGTAGAGATACATAAATGAAGCTTGTGTAACTATCTTACTTAATAAAACGCCAAAGGTAGTCACTGAAATAAAGGTTTCGGGATCTATGCCGCTATCAGATTATGAAGCAGTCTAGAAAGATAAGATTGCATGGGAGGCAAAAAAACTGAGTTTGCAACTACACATTTCATTTCTTGAGTTACTCATAAACATATTTTATTTCCTTATTATTTCACTAATATATTTGACCATTTTTGTACAAAAACTGACTGCAGATTAAAACTTAAGATGTGGCAGGTACCATTGTGCGACCCAAAAGGACAGATATGAATGCTCCTGGTCAATTCTGCTTTATTTGAACCCCAGGGAGACAGATAGACCTAAGCACCTATTTAAAAAAAAAAAAAAAAAAAGCTAAGCACCTCTGTCCAAAGGGGGAAAGCAGTGAATACATCAAATAACGCAAATCGTTGTGTCTTGCAAAAATGGGAACACATCTTAATAACTTTGGATTCAGTCTCACACGTAGCAGCAAGTATGTTGGGCATCAGAGCCCCTTCTTCAACATGGAACATCCATCTCCAGTGGGGCTCAGATGCTCCTGGTCCCAATTTTTTCTTTCTTTCTTTTTTTTTTTTTTTAAAGAAATTGAAGTAAACTTAGATTCTGTTTCTGTGCTTTCCTCCACTCCTCTCCTGAGTATTTCAAAGACTATACAACTGAAACAGATGAGCCCATTTGATGCTGCCTGCTTCTGTTGGAATAAGAGGCCAGAGAAACTTTGGGAACTGTGTTCAGATGGGCAAAGGCCATGCTCTAACAACTTTCTTTTTTCACTGCAATGTCCAAATTAATGTTCATCCCCCATACTACTTCCCGTCACACTGACCCCATAGGAACTTGGAAGTGGCAAACAGTCCACACAAAACATTACTGTTGCCAGATGTACAGATTTATGCAGGACCTGGTAGAAAGATAAACAGGGAGCCAACACTTCTCAGATAGGAACTGGTTCAAGAGATATTTCAGCCCACCAGCAAAAGATCAGCTCAATGATACATTAAAAACAATATATTCTAGGAATTTAAAATAAAAATATTTAGGGCAAACATCAAGAGAAGCCTTTTTTACCAGACTAGTTTGGCATGGCATGGCACTGAAAGGCATACCACAACAGCACAAAGTCATCATCTGCAGCAGTTTCTGAAACAGTGCCATAGTGTTTCAGATCAATCCCATCAACCCCATCTCAATTTTTGAGTCACATTCCCCTTTCTCCAATGGTTGATGTTTCTTTCCTTTCCAAAGCAACAAAACTCAAGACCTCTACAGAAACCTGAAACAAAATGGGAATGGGGGCTGCTTGCAGTGAAGCAGAATTCAAACTGAAGAAATACATATTCAAGCTTCCTAGGAGGAATGTTGGTAAAAATATGCCTCTCAGCTTCATACTGGATGGACTTTACAATCCTCCAGCATGAACCAATTCTGTGCTGGAAGTGAGCAAACAAATACTGGCTCCAAGTACTGCTTCAGAAACCACCCCTTTCTTACACATCTATTCACCTTTAATCAACCTTACCTTCCTCACTGTCCAAAGCCACTTTGTCATCTCAGGGAAAGAGCTGTCACGTGTCTGAGGAAACCTTTTCAATGCAGGGCATGGCATGAGAAGGGCACCAACAATTTGCCATCCCCCTTTCTCCTACCCAGTAGTATATTGTGCCTTGGGTAGCATTTTGGAAATGGACAGCACAGATTGTAAAGCCTGCTCCCAACTGCCCAGCAGGTCAGATTGCAATTCTCTCCTTTGTGCCAGGGAGCAACTACTTGCTCAGTAAATATTCTTACCTTTTGAAGTAAGGTGACATCAAAGCACTCAGTGAGGGGCAGCAATTCAAGAGGCAGAGATTGCTTTGGGTAGGTAGAACCCAGAGTTAGAACTTAGCCTCACTGGAAACAGAAGCTGCCATCTGGTCCAATGAGAGGACGTTGCCTTCTGTCCAAGGAAAAGAGCCTCTGCTTTGAAAGGGCCACTGTTGATACAAGTAAGGGCATTAAGGCCCTGACAAAGGTGAAAGATGCCTTTTCATGGACTGGAGAAAAATTATGTCTTTATTTACCTCCAACAGTTGCCAGCTTTGGAAAACACATCCTCTGGAGATCGCACAGTGGTTCCCAAATTAATGTACAATAAATGTGTAAAAACAGAAACTGTAAAAAGTTATAAATCAGGCAACTAAATTCTAAGCTACATCCATCATCATCATAATAATCATTATCATAATAAAAAAGTATATACCATAAGGTACAAGAAGCTGCAAACCAAGCAGCTCTAATTTCTAGAACTCTGTTTGAGTGGCTTTTCCAAGTCTTCCAGTAAGCTGGACCTGAAGGTTGAAACAGAAGACTTTGTAAAATTCTCTCTTAAAGTTGAATATACATCATTTGAGCGCATATAGTATGGATTAGTACAGCAAACCCTTTCTTAAATAAAGTTAAGGAAATATTCCAATAGCAGATCTATGACTTAGTATAGAAATCCATTTTTCCGGGTTCCCCACCACCACCCCATCTTTGGCAAATAATGGCAAATGTGAAACAGACAAAAAACGCGTCACAAGTTGTGACAATAATCGGCAAATAATGATGAAGTCAATCGGTCAACAGGACGGATTCTCTCAGCAGGGCCAGGCTGGTTACTGTTTGTGATCATTCCATTGGTTTGTTTGTATGGTGGGATCGAAGGGCTGATGCGATTAATGTTTCAGAGATTTTAGGCATCATATTTTTTGCCAGTCCTGTGAATCTGCTGGAAGAGTGTCATGGAAAAGGCCATGCCGAGTATCTGAAGGAAAGCAAAGAGTGAAGGTTTTAGTACTGAGAGACTGCAAAAACTGTACTGCTGACCTGGGTCCTAACTCTAGTCACATTTCTTAAGTCCAGAGCTTCCACACTGACCAATAAACTTGGGCATATGTTGTTAAAGCATGCAGCAATATCTGAAGATATTGTTAAAAGCATAGATGGAGACAAAGAGCTCTTAGGGCTCTTTGTCTCATGAGCAACAGTTTTTCAGAATTGACACCTGCAAATCTCTTTTCCTTTTTATTCAAGGGTTTCTGCTTTGTGATTGAAAATATATGGCCTTCTCCCCTCTCCCCCAAAATATAGTTATTTTGGAGACAAAAAAGAACCTTAACAGATGATGATGATGATCCTTTGCATTTTTTTTACCTCACCTACTCAATTCAGTGGCCATTATTTAACTCATTTTGACAATTTCCAGAACAGAATTCCAAAACTGAAAGAGAATATTTCTCTAAGGGGCAAGGCCAAACCTGCAAACTCCAAAGTAATAGTCTGAAGTTGAAGGCACATAAGCAAAACTCCACTGTATCTTGTCTTCTTTGAAGGTCTAACAGCTGACCTACTTGCTTTCTGAGTCATCACCTCAAATGGACTAGTAAATCAAATCTGAACAAGCATGATTTTGTAAACATGAATAAACTCAAAGTGCAGGAGGACCACGGGTTTTTTTTTAACACAGCAGAGACAAGAATGCTGACTGTAACAAATTAAGGCCATGTCAACAAATACCACAGCTTGATTACCTGCATTATGAGGATGCACATCCCAATCGAGCCAAGCACATGCTTATTCTCATCAAACCAAATCATAACTTTCTCGTAACAACCCTGAAAGATGAAAATGGATTTCTCAAGGTCACATTTCTTTTACATGCCCTTTCTTTCTTTTCTTCCTTCCTTCCCACTCTTCCCAAAGCCTACAACTTGAGCAAAGCGAGCCTTACCGTTTTCCACACTAATTCGGTGGAGTTCCGACCACAATCTTGGGAGTTTTCTGTACAACATCTGTCTGGGACAGTGTTTTCTCCCAGTACTGGGTACCAATCCGTAAAGTCATTCACACCACAGCACTTCATCTATGGAACAAGTACAGGGTCAATAAATTAACTTATATAGCACCACAGAAAAACGAATACCACTATAAGTTTTTATTTATATAAAACCATGGTACATTCTCAACAGGGCTGCCACAACACTTTTAAAGTACTTTGTGCCCAGTGTTCACTAAAAGCAAGCACTTAAAAACAAACAGAACCCAAACATTCCCACCCCCAAGGTGTGTCAGTCATTCTTGTCATAGAGACATGATCCCAGTCTGTCTACAGCTGCTGACCTGCACAAAACCCAGCTAGTGTCCAAGCTGTGGTTCTGAATTTTGCAGATTTGCTGCTTATCTCACTCAGATCATCCTTTCAGGTGGTAGATACAGTGAACCTAAGATTCTAAGAAAGGTGAGCGCCTTTCACCTTTCAAATACACTTGTTCCTGGGTTTTAGAGTACTCCCCTGGATGTTTAAAACCAGAAATAAAAGCCTGCACTATCTATCTTTTAGATGGGGCACAGTTGTCACAGTTAGAAGAATGTCAGCCTATTCTGGACAAATTGTTATTTTTTTGATTACCTCTGCTTGAATGATATTCCATGCATTTTTCAGTCCAACATTATTTTCTGAATTGTACAGCTTCATGCCTTCCTTTAGATCTGTCCTCGCGCTCTCGCTGACCTGCATCACATAAAAAATAGAGCAAGTCAGTGTCCCGCTATTTTGAGGAAAGGATCCAATGGTACAGACCCGTGTACAGAATACCCTTGCCTTCTATCACTTTTTCAGACTGTAACACTACTTTCATTTGCTTAGATATTAAGACCAAAGACCCATCCTCCCAGTTATTATGTAGGTGTCTCTTGCACAGATTGAAGAAGGCCATAATCAATTTGCCCTACAAAACTAATCGAAAAGGGCACTATTATTGTTCTCCTCATGGAAACAGGCCTGTAGGCATTAGCATTTTATGAATCTGCCCTTCTTTCTTTAGAGAAGAAATCTGGTACGCCTGACACAGGATGATCTGGTATGTTCCATTTCTTGTATCAAGTTCAGCCCACGTCTGCAATCCAGGATGCAAAGAGAGAGGCACCTTGGCTCTGTCAGCCAAATCCAAGGATGCTCTGACACTAAAAGGCTAAAAAACAGCCTGCAACTCAGTAGAGAGCTTGCAGTGGAACAAGGATTAACCTAACCTGGCTGTTAACTATTTCATAGGAACTATTTCATGCCTCTTTCACATCGCATCAGATGTGAAAGAACCCAAATCAGAATTCAGTCCAGCTCCCTGAAAGAGGCAGCCATCATGAAAACCTGGAAAAAGATACAAATCTGATGGAGCTTTGTTTTAAAATCGGGCTGGATATGACCATCCATTCAGGATCTGTCCTTTGCACAGCCGAGCTCTACAGTTCTCTGAAGATTTTTCCAGTCATACACATCTCCTAGGCCAGCTACTTACATTCACTTTTCTTAATCTCTACTACATAACAGGCTAGCTTCCTACACAGGGGCTTTATGAGTTCCTTGTAGGTCTAGCCTCTATCCCTGGTCAAACTCTAAGTCACCTGTCCATGTTTCGTTCCTCCAGTCCTGTTAATGGGGATGGTTGACCCTAAGAAGATAAAGAGGCACAATGTAGCCCCTCTCCCGTAACCCAAGTCCACAAGATGCTCAACTTCTTGGTCAGAGAGCAAAGAGCTATAATGAAGTGCATCTTTGCTTTTAAGAGAAGACCAAAAAGGAGGTGTAGGAGAGTTTTCATTCTGGAGAGGAAATTGCAAAGTTCAACAGATTCTCTTTCCTCCTCTTTGTCCCCTTCACCCTCCAGAAAGAGCTTACATTAAACAGCCAGGATCTCAAGGTGGGATCAAGTGAAGAGCAAGGAGAAATCACATACTTCATCAACCAAAAGTAACCAGATTTTAGTTTACCTGCTAGAAAGCAAACGGATTATGGCTTATCTGCTAGAAATGATAATCAGTCTATATTACAAACTATATGCTTACCTTGTCCATATAAACAAAGAACAAAATGACTAATATCAGCTCTGCCAGGAGAATTATCAGCAAAACGATGAAAAACTGAAACAGAGAAAAAGAGACTCATTGTACACACTTGCCAAATAAAGAGCAGCCCTGGGGCCTCTGTATGACAGACAGTGCTCATGACAATCTCGCTTTAAATTCCATAGATTTAAATCTCTTAAATCCCACTGTGAAACAGCCACAACAATGGGCACTGGCAGCAGGAAGAGCTATCCTATGTAGTTTTCACAGACTTTCCTTAGAAACTTTGGTAACCAAGAGGGCCTCTTTTATCTTTCACCCTACCCAAACTCTTTGTGTGGGAAGTATCTTCCATCATGCCTCACTGAGAAGATCTTTCTGTCTTGACACACATCCTCTATATGTGTGTATACCGTTTGGGCTTTTTACTTCTTCCTGTGTGCCACAGAAGTCCCCAAACATTTTTATACTGCTATACATAAAATATTGGAGATGACACTCAACACTGGGGAGTCTTCTGAGCTGCTTGATATTCATGAAAATCTGAAGACTCTAGGCCTTGTCCTCCATAACCTTCCTCCGTTTCCAAAAATACACAAATCTGATTTCCACTTATATACGTAGACCAATACAATTTTGCCCCTATAACTCCCTTAGGGCTCTCCATTACTGATAGCATTCTCTCAATCTTGAGTTTTACCCTACTATCTATTCCAGGTATTAGAGGTGCTTACATCTTGCTTGTTGGAGCAAGCTTGCAGCCTCCATATAGTCTATAGAACAGATGCTAAGCCCGTTACCACCATGATCAATATGACCTGGCACAGAGATGATTTCCTGTGTGGGACTGACAGCAGTTGTGATTCACAAGCTGAAACTGAATTGGAATGTGGCTTTGAAAGCCCTCCTGCCACAAAACCCATCTCCTCCTCAGCGAGGGCAGCAGGCATGAAGAAGTCTCTTGGGCTGGTGTGACAGTAAAGTGTATTTTCTGAGAGGATTTCCCACCTCTGTGCTTCACTGTTATATAAGGACTGCCAAGGCTCAATTTTATAAATGTATATATATATATTTATATACAGCTACCTATTTATAAAGCCTGAGTCAGATGGCTCCCAATAACCTCTGACACAGGCCTTAGAAAAGGGCAAAATTGAGAACGCCTGCGAGTGGTATCCCAAAGCAGCTGTGCTTAAGATTTGTTAAACAATCCTTCTAATAGACATTTCCAGAAAGATGATCAAATTAATCCTACAGCTCATGTTTAGCTCTTCAGAGACACCTGATTACAATTTATTTTGCTATCTAACACACCACTGTGAACAGTAACAAGAATACATTTGCAAATATGCCAGGGATATTACTGTAAAGCATGTCCTGTTATGAGAATCGGAATGTTGAAAGCCAGAAGCAACAGTAGCGATGCACAGGACTATTCTGTACCGGTCATTTAAATAAAATATTCACAAAACAAAGGTCATTGGTCTTAGTGAAAAGATGTGTTGACGTCTTACACTCAAAAGGAGGCACTTGTTTTCCTTGATAGCACCTAGACAGCCCAGAAAGCCGGTCACCATGATGACTGTGCCAATAGCGATGACTAGATTGGCAGCTGAAAGCGACGGAAAGCTGGGAGAAAACGTGGCGAAGTTTCCTTGTGACACTGAGAGCCAGATGCCCACGCCCAGCAGCCCACAGCCACATAACTGCAAAGAGATAAAAAAAAAGAAAAAGGTTTTAGTGTTAAAATAAATGGCACTGGCTCCTTTCCCCTACTCTGAGGAGGCGATTTCTTGAGCAAGTTCTCAGGTATTCACATTCCAATGCTCTCACTGAGTTGGTGCTGAAACAAAATGAGACCAAATGAAATTTCCCACCAGCACGACCCAATATAGTTTTTCTGTACGAAGGGAAAAAACATTATTCAAAGGAGTGCCACATAGCACATATTTGTGCTGTTCCACATCATGTCTGTGCATGTCTGCATCACAGGGACCATCCTACACTTCCTATGACAGGCCAGGAAGTTTGGGGGGTAACTACAATCAATACTCTCATTCCAATAAATATTTGCTCTATAGCCCACTGCCATAGGACGAGCCAGGCCACTGGCTGGGATTTGGGATGGACTCCCACAGCACTCCTGTGGTTTCCCACTTTTCAATATGGTTGGTGTGCAGGGAAATCAGAAGGAGTCTGATCACATTCTGCTGCCGCTGTGGATATTACCAGAGGTTTAAGCTGTCTCCAAATTCCAAAAGCAGGTATCCTATCACTCCTGCTTTAAATTTCATCTACTCTATCCTTGAATTGCTGTAGTTTTGGCATCTCAAGATCTCTCAGGAATCCATTCTGTGGCTCAGCTTCTTCAACTGTTACATGAGAACTGCAAGCAGTTCTTCAGGCTGGGAGCCTGATGGTTCATTAGATTAGAGGCAACTCTCACCACACAGGATACATTCAAAGTTTTAATTACCAATAGCATTTCTAAAATGCCAGGGCCATACATGGCTGATAGCTGATAGCTCCAGCTGACTTCAGCTGACAACTTCATGACAGCCTGTGGAGACTGCAAATGTTTCCAAAGAACTTTCTACCACCTCAACCTAAGAATAATACCCTTGACTGAAACTTTCCTACAGAAGCTGAATTCAGAATTAGAGGGGTATTCACAGACTTATTGCTTGATTTTTCATACTCCAGCTCAAGTATTTTGGAAATGGGCAGTGATTTCTGGAGTCATCAGCACAACAGCACTAGGTCATTGCACATAAATAAAGGGGTGTTAGAAGACAGACAAGAGCAGAAGGTTTATTGAGAAAAGAGGAGTAAAAAGAGCACATGGGATCAAGGGAAAATCAGACAAAAAAAGGTCAGATCTCAGAATCAAAGACTACAATGAGCAGAGGGTAATAGCAGAAGAACTAGAGGAAAGATAGAAACCCTAGCAGGCATTTAAATACCTGGGAGGAGAGTCCTTTAAAATGAGAAATGGGGCAGTGTGTCAGCTGAGGCAGAAAGCACAGCCACCTTCACCCTTTCCTCCTTTAAAGCCTCCATGAAGAAAACGATGTCCCCTGTATGTGGTGACAGCTCCCTTCCAGCTGCTGCAGTGACAGGGTTAACACGCCAAGGGGCACGCTGTGAGCACAGACCGATCGAAGGGAATGAAGTAGTGTGGAAGAGTCGGGATTTGAAGATGAGAGAAATAACAGACTGAAGACTTCCACAAGGTGGCATCCCGTACCAAAGAGAGCTGCCACAGTTCCCATTTCAGCCAAATGTTGTTCTCCCCCTCTCCAGCGCTCCTCGGTTTTGCACTTTGTTCTCTGGCTTTTTCTTTTTTTTATCATTCTGTTTTTATCATTCTATATGTTACTCGTTTGTTTATTTGCTTGTTTGTTTTTCTAAAATATATGTTAGATATAACATGTATTGATATGTTATATGTTGATACTAAAATTTTACATTATAACCCCAGGTCCTAGGACAAATTCTGTTCTCACTTATGTCCCCTCAAAATCTGAAATAATTTCACTAATTTTGGACTAAATCTCATGCAACCATAGCACTAAATGTAGCAAGAATTCTTGCAATAAAAAGAGCTTTTTCTGACACAGTCTAATTTTCTACACACAATGACCATGCTGTAAAAATGCTGTCAGTGCTATTTATTCTCAAAGCGTCCATCTCTCTCCCATTTTGGTAGAACATAATCTTGGAGAGCAAAAGCAGAAGTCTTATTCATTTCTCTTTCATCATACAATAATTATTATTAATTATGTAATGTTGCTTAGTATTTAGCTACACCAGAGCGACATCACTGGCATCCCTTCCCTGTGCTGAAATGCATCAACAGTCCCAGAATTTTACTAGATTTTTCCTCTTGAAGAATGTTGTCTCATTTCCCTCTTTCATAATAGAAATTCTCATCCCACAAAGAACTCCCCAATTCTCCCCTTCCCCTAATGTATTTTGTTGTAAAGGACGCTACTGAACACTATACCACAGAGCCAGTCATACATACAGACATATATTCTTGCTTACAGAGCAATTTGCTCCAACTATGCTATGGATATTTTGGGCCTGAAAGCAAGCAAGAGAAGCACAAGCTTTCCCTCACTTTGCTCTTTTACTCACTGAAAACCTGATCTCTCTTCTGTCCCTCAACCAAACATACGGTATTCCAGGGGATATTGAGGAGAGTCTCAAATAGCTTCAGATGCTTAGAGAGAAATTGCAAATCTTCAGCTACAAACCAAAAAGGAAGTCCTTTGCCAAGCAGCACAACTGTCAGGGTGCAAAACTGCCTCATTTAATTTCTTCTAGCTTGCTCAGTAATGTGTGAACTATTACACCACCATCACCTTTGACAATACAGTGCTATACACAGCTCTGATTGACTTGCCCCAAATAAGATACAGTAAGCGATTACAAAGCCTAGAGAAATACAACCCCCATGGTCAAAGGTATGCCAATACTAACATATTGTATAGGAGATACTGCACAGGATCATCTAGCCTGGAAAGAATTACTAGATGGGATGAGATGGAAATACTGACAACTGTAGAGGTCAGTATGAAAGCCGGTGGGCTCAGCTCTTTGACCTTCTTGAGAGCAAAGTAAGAGCAAATGGAAAAAAAATAGCAAATATTGTGCAGTATATTTAATGTCACCCACTGAGAAGTCAAGTGATAAATTCTGTGATGAGTGATTACAAGAAACATTGTGATCACTTCTGACAGAAAGGGCTAGATAAAACAGAAACAGTAACAGCACTTGCAGCTTTGCAAGCATATACAAAATAATGACATTTCATGCTCCCCAGAGTAAGGTAATACATGCAGAATCCAGCGAAACTACCAAGCAGCAAACAACTTGGGGTAGTGAAGGGATAGGATGTCATTCTGCTAAGGTTTATGGATAGAGTCATATTGACAGACTTACTCCAGAAGTCAGTCATAGAACAGCATGAGGAAGCAGGAATCTGGTAAGGGAAGGACTACTCAACACACAAGACCATGCTCTACTGTCTTCGGCATCCTTCCATCCCATGAACAAGATGTGTGGCAGAAGAAACTACACAACAAGGCAGGGGACAGAAGGTGAGAAGGGAAATGAAGTGGAGCACTTTGCATAAACTCCCAGTAATATTTTCCCTCTATTTACTACATCTGAGACGTGGATTAGCTGCCTTAGCCCTTCCTTTCAAGATAGAGTGATTTTTCACCATTTCTCCAGCTGACCTATGGACCAGCCATTGTGCAGGACACAGGAGGTGCAGAACGGGCTTTATAAGATTAGCAGAGTCTTTCTTCTCACTCTGTCCTTCCCTCCCTACCCTTCTCCCCTGATCTTTTTAATGGTAAGTGAACCAGCTGTTTGGAAGTAGGGAAGCAGCATAACTTGGAAAACAGTTTGAAAGGCTTCCCCACCACGCAGGAATTTTAGAGAGAGAAAATAAAAATGGACATCATCTTTATTATTTGAATTGCCAATGCTCTTCATACCAGAAGGAAGAGTTCACATCTGAGCATTTTAGGTCTGCTTCATTTAGAAGTATTTGGTATGCAGATTCAAAATAATAATATGCATTTTTGAAAAAAACACCAGCCTGTTTTCCTGTCTCAAGAGATGTGGAAGTCTCAATTCCTGCTTCAATTATATTGACCAAAGTATTGGTCAATTTGACCAAAGTCAAGATTTGACCTTGATCAAATATTCCTTAAAGAACTTCATCCATCAAGGAAGATAATCACCAGAAATAAATTTCACAATGCAGTAACTGCTCTATAGAGAGCACAAAATTGTGTATTGTGACATATGATTAAAAAAAAGACAAAAAGGAAAAGAAAATGATGGATTTAGGCGGATTCAAAGCTCAGGAATAGAG
>JAVCKT010001367.1:0-10715 GCA_032273925.1 Rhynchotus rufescens | reverse complement strand
GGGTTAATGCAGTTGAAAAGGACCCTCAAATTACTGAAAAGCATCCTAGCATCCTCATTTGGAATGTTCACTGCAGGAAAACCAAAATATCTCTAGCTCTGAACACAGAGCCACCAGAATCCCTGACTAATCTAATAAGCCAAGAAAGCAAAACTAGTAGTACACATAATAACTAAGGGCAGATAATCGAAGCAAGTTAACTGCTCTGCTTCTGTTTTGATGCACAGACTGCCAGCCAGGCAGTTATAACATTTGCAACCACACTATTAACTCAGGAGATAGGTCATTTCTAGCCAACTGCGTAGCAGGCAGCAATACATTTGCAAGAACGCTGACAAGCAGCAGCAGTAGAACAGAAAGGGCTGACAGCCGGGGCAATTCAAAACACCAGCGAGACATTCAGACATACTGCACAAGAAGGTGCATCACAGGAAGAGCACATCCCTCAAGAATAAATATTTGAAAGAGTAAAGAAAATTGCAAGTCCTTAAAATTACAGCCATTAGAGCAGCCCTTGAAGCAGCTAAAGCTCATGTGCTGCTTTAGGAGATGGCTTGAAATGATGCACTCTGTAATTTTGTAGTAGATATTGAATAAAGTACAGGAAAGAGTGTGTTAGAGCACATGACATGCTTAGCTTGGAGGACTAACTAAGTACTAAAAAGGGGGGCAAGGGGAATATTCTCAGAACTTCCAGAATACGAGTTCTCCTTTGCCTTTGACATCAACCCCTTCTTTTGCCCTCTCTCTTCTCCTCATACACTATCAACATTATTTGTAGAAAATACTTTCATATCTGTGAGCATAATTATTACAAACATATGTAGATTACTCGTACCCTGAAAAAATAAGTAATTTTCACTGCAAATGGGTCTTGGATCAAAATGTTCACTTAGCAGAAAGTTTTGTGAAAGTTTTCAAAGTGAAAATGGTGAAACTCTGCAAACAGTGAATTTTTTTTCATTTTGTATACAGGAACAAATACATGAAGACTTATCTGAAAATTATATTTACCTTTAAAGCACAAAATATGCAAGCATCTCCCTGACATACGTGTCCAGTTAAGCCTCTCAAACTCCGCCGAAATATGTCAAGTTGCCACAACACCTATAGAAATAAAGTTACACAAAAAGATAAGGACTGTGTTTGGAAGGGCTTCAAAGTTTAACACTGCAGCATACAGTACTTTTTTTTTTTTTTTTTTCCCCCCCCCACATAAAATGGGCAACATGAGTGCCACGATTACTACAAAAATGACAGTCCTTTTCTATTGGTCTGACAAACTGTGGAGGGAGAAGTGGAAAGTGTGCATTTACCACTCAAATGTGAATCCCATTTTTAATTTTATTTTCAAAATAATGGGTTTGGGTGGAAAAAAGTTGAAATACTCTCAATGAAACAATTAGCAAATTAAGTCATGTGCAAAGGTTTTAATATTCTTCTTATGAAGTAAAACAGGGGATTGGAGAGAAAGAACAACCCTCCCCCCCAAAAATCAGTTTTCAAAAGGCACAGTGAGACAACAGCTGTTAAATCCAGAAAAATAAAAAGCCTACTATAAATATAAATGCTAAAATGAATTAGGATACATTAGAAAATGAATGTCAGAACCTCAGTTCTGAAGGTTAGACAGAGAAGAACACAGAAAAGAAAGGAACACAAGGAAAAATTGTGACTGTCCTTTTACAAGGAGGAAGCCTATTAGCCATCATTTGCTAAAAATCATTAGGTTGCAAAGGAGTAGGATTGTCCAGAACTATAACTAAAAATGACTTACAGTTTAATTTTAGGGCACCCTAAGGGAAAACAGTAAAACCAAAACAGAATATAGGTCATGCTGTTCCCATTCAACGTAAACCAGCAAATTCACTCTACAGAATCCACTGCTCCTTTTTACTTTAAACATGATATATATATATACACACCATAGTTACACACCATGGCGTGTGTGTGTGTGTGTGTGTGTGTGTGTGTGTGTATACACATATATTTAAATCTATACCATTTCTAAGGCTTACACTTTTAAAGAGTCTATGCATGCATCTATTAAGCCTTCTGCTCATTTGGCAAATAATTCTGTACAATTCTCCATCACAGTCAAAAAAGTATTATGAAACCATATACTGTTTTGCATATCCTAGAAATCTTAAAATATTTGGAAGTTTACCCTCTGAGATTAAAAAGTTATACTATAAATTCAGCTGCAGCTGATATTCTGACCCACAAACAAAACAAGAAAGATTAACATTCCTTTGTCACAGAAATGCTTAGATTCCCTGTCAAAAGGAAGGCTACATTATAAAGCTCAATTTTTTTGTGTTATCACCATCGTACCATTAAAATATACTTTGTAGAACTAAAGAGGTAATACTTTCTCATTTACAGTTAATGTAAAAAACAGTGCTGTGTAAGCAGATATATGGTCAAGAAGTTATTCTGTGATAAACACGCATTTAAGCAGTAAAAAGAATCCTAACTCATGTTATTTTGGTATCAAGTGTATTACATATTCTAATTATTCCATTAACTTTCCTAAGACTGGAATACAGGCTTTCAGCTACATCTGTATCTTCTGATATACCCCAAAAACAGAGATTTGTATACCAATTCTAAATAAATAAATAAATAAATAACATATGCTACTCAATATAAGTAGCCACCTCACTACCTAGGGCACTAGCTGCCCTAATTTAAAAAGCATTTTATAAACTTTGCAAAGTAATAAGAATATTTACTCTATTTGAGAAAAACATCAGCTTTAAAATGCAGTAAATTTTAAAGTCTTAAGAGCAAGCTTCCAAATATGAAAGTCTTCTTGCTATTGTTGATTCATCCATATAAAACAAAATGATTTTTTCTTTAAACCATCACCTTTTGCATAACTATAAATATTTATTACCCACAATCAATTCTTTGAAATCAAATGCCAAATCAAAATTACTTCCACACAGTTCGCCTGTTCGCCTATAATCACCATCAGGATGTTCAGGAACGTCATGTGCAGCTAGGCATGCTATGCTGCCTTATTTAGCATCAATGAACAGTTTAATGAATGAAGAACTAAATTCAAACCATTGAAAATCATGCTGTATTTTCCATGATTCATGTAGAATTCATATACTGTAATTAAAATGGTTAAAAATCAGCATTCAGTGAGCACTTTTCTTACTACGACCATTTAAGCTGCTACGGAACTAGAGTTGCTTAATAACTGGAACACAGAAGTATGCTCTTACCTGAACAGCACTATTAAGAAAGCAGCTGTTTTGTCCTGGTTCATTTAATAAGCCTTTTGTGGGGGCCAGGGACAATATACTACCAGGCTGATAAACTTTTCCTAGGTTACCCCCAGGTTTTCTTAAGAATTTCACCCATGCCATTATTTTTTAGAATTTATAATTGCACTATTTATACATAAATATTTAAGGATATGATGGGTGCAAGGCAAAGAGCAGCTCTGAACTCTTGGCATTCCATGCAGTTCTTGTCACAGTGGCCGTTTCAGGGCATTAAGTCAATATTCCATGTGCAGCTGATGGCCATCTATCACAAATAACTTGTCAGTTAAAATAAAGCCACACAAACTTTGTAACTCTGGGTGTAAAAGAGGTGTGTGTGGGGAAGAGAATACGGAGTCCAGTTAAGTTTAAAATATAAGAGCTAAAGTTATTAGAAAAAAAAGTTCTTTTCAAGAAAGGTCTGTAATAACTGTCTTCTTCCACAGATATCAGTATGTTATTACTGTAAATCATGGGTTGTATTATGTCATGAGTTTAGATGTAGCACAAAAATAGAAAATTCCTGAGGGGCATTATACTCCTGCCCTCTCATCTCCTTCTGTCTTCTTTTTCCTTTTAATTATGGCCCACAAAATATATTCCAGTTTAGAAGACTCCATGTTTTATTTCATGCTTTTCCGATGCAACTGTAATAACAAAAAAAAAAGAAAAAAATATTGCATTAACCAAAATTTTAAAAACTTTCTAATCAGAAAATATAGTTAAAAAAACCAAACACATAGACACACGGGCTAATGCACTAAGCAAGAAGAAGAGAAGTAACAATTACCACTTAAAAAAATCTCTCTATAATCAATTGTAATTATATTCTAACTTATTATACATCTATATAAATTCACAAATTACTTTAAAGTAATTTAAAATACGCAACAGCTTGGAAAAAGACCGCATAATACAGGAGTATTATTTTAACTTCCAATTCCAACAATGAGAGTTGGCTCTCTAATTGTGTAATGTACAATTTAAGGTTGACTTATCACTCAGAATTCCATCACATGCACCCACAGAGTCCATAGTGTAATCTCCGAGCAATAGATCATTCAATCATTTGGGCATTCTCTTACCATTCGTATAAACATTTAAAGTGCTTACTTAAAACATTTAAAGTAAAAACACATCTAAAGCACAAAACTGAATGAACTTGAATAAACCAAAGTAATCAAGGTTGAGTATCTGAGAGCTGGAAAAGAAAAAGTGGGCCTTATCTTACAGCCAAGATGTTGGCTTCAACCTCAGGAGTACACAAGATCCTAAAGATATGAAAATTTACTTCAAAAATTTGCATTTCTTTCCTATAATTTCTTCTGCTATGCCTGCCTTTTCAGATTGGCCCCGAGCATTAAAAAAGGTAGCAAGCAATTAAGATTTTTTGTAGCTGGGCTGCTGTATGAAGTAGAAAGTTACTTCGTCCAGCTCAGAACAACCAATGCCACATTGATGGCAAACAATTCAAGAGCCCTCTGACCTCGCACTGGGCCATCGCAGAACCACAGCACACAACTTCAGAGCTCTCTGCAATGTCTTGCACCCCTAAATCATCCCTTTTTAATCAAAAGCAACATTGACACTTACTTGAATTCACAAAATCAAAAACCCAAAGTCCCTTTCGCCTAGTGCATAATCAGATGATTTTCTGTTTGTTTACTGATGTTCCTGTTTCTCACCCGTAACTGATTTGATCTAATCATACCAGAAACAGTTAGTGCAATTTGTGACAGCACTGAGCAAAGCATCTCAAATCTGACTGAACACCGACCTTGACAATCTCAACAACAGAATATTAATTAATAGAATATAGAATGAAGCATCGGAGTCAATTGAATTCTTTTATCAAGGCCTCCAAACCTGAATTCATTACTTAATACATGACTCTACTTCGCATCTCCCCAAACTGCTCACTGGTACTTCTCCAGCTTACTCTCTACTGTCTGGATCTCAAAGTTAGAACTGCTCAGCCTACAGCAGCCAAAACAGGCAAAGGAAATAGATGGAAAGTAAGGGAAATTGTATAACAATAAAAGCAGAATTTACTGAAAAACATCTCTGGTCTCTAAACCTGATCTAGGAATAGCTCATGTATACTCAGTTATAAATGCACTGAGGAAGGGTCTGTGAGCTGTTTGTCTAAAGGAAATTAAAGACACAGAAGAATAACAAGATTCATTTTCAGCCAAATCAAGTTAAACATTTGCTCCATAAGTAAGTTTAGCTAAAGATAACAATAAACACAGAATTAGGTTAAGTTTGGGAAAAGATTTTTATTTAAACCAAAAGAGATATATTCCTAAGGGCACACCTGTTAAACAGACCACTAAGATCAATAGACCAAAAAAAATTTTTTTTTGAATATTTCTTTTTTTCTGAATATGAAATTCAGCTTTGGAACTTGCTGATATTTAGTGATAAAGGTAAAAAAGTCACTATCACTCTTTGTGTTTCCTTCTCTTTATACTTTCAAGTACAATTTCTCCACGTTTCTGAACAAGAGATTTATGCATAGATACAGAGTGGGGGCGAAAAATGAATCTCCCTAGTCAACCAAAACTTTGCACCTAACTGACTCTGTAGTCACTTTGAATATACCCACCAGTCACAAAGCATGCACATGTTTTGTTCCAGGTTTTTATTCCCTATCCTTGAAATGGTGGCACTCTCAACCCAAGAAATAGAAAGTTGCTGAAAAATACTATTTCTTTAGATCTACATAGTTCTCTGGCCAACATGGGCAATCCATCCTAGTCTGTAGCAGCTCAATTTTTATTGCCCTTTCTCCACTAATACTCCATATCAAAGACCATGCTAGTTAGTTTCTTATTCACTATTAAGATGTGTATTGTAGAAGACTCTCCCAGCAGTTGTAATGAGCAACATGGTCAACATCTGTTGTCACAATTTCTCTGAAGAGAGGAAAAAATTCTAAGTGTTCTGTTTGAAGTTTGAATCATACAAGCATGTCTGTTAAAAAAAAGGAAAAAAAGGAAAAAAAAAGGCAGTATCAAAGAAAACTACTTCAGACTTAGAACAGAAGCTGGCAAGGATGCGTGCTTTTTAGTCGCAGGGACCATTGCTGCATCTGGAGGATCTGTGCTGAGCACCACCTCTCTGCAGACGAGCCCTCTCCACTCTTCCCTGCCCCGAGGGAGGGATGCTACAGACCACCTCTCGTCCCTCTGACCCCCACGAGGTTTGGTTAAAGTTTCTATGTCTGGCAACCAAACCACCACTTGCTTAATCTGAATTCAATAGTCTGCAGGACTATAATTAGAAGGAGTTGAAGACAACTTTTACATCTCTATCGTAAGGCAGCGATGCTAAGAGCAGCATGGTGTTCATCAGCCCCTGAGGTTTGCCAGTTCTTTTCAAAACTCATCTTGATGGAGGTGCGGGTGACTGAGGATCACAACTCACATGAATGATACAGAGTCTTGAAGAAGGACAATCTTCAATCCATTCCACTGAGCATTGCTGACTGGTTACATTAGATTTTTAGCATCTGGGCATTAAAAGATCCCTGCCATTCAGACCAAAAGGATTTAACGGCTGCTCCCAACCAAAGTCTCTAAGCAAGAACTATGAGCTTTCAAGCCAGCTTACATTTATCCCAAGTTCTATCTTGCTTAGCTTCCGTAAGTGTTCTTCAGTCATCACAGATCTCATCAAGCATCAGGTTACCCATAGTGGTGCAGCCACAAAGGGCAAAATATCCTCCTGTCACAGATTTCTGACACTTGCTTTTATGTCATCCAGACCAAGAAAATGCCTTAAGCTATACAGATCCAAGTTATCACCTGTTTAGTGGGAAGACCCTGACATGGAGGTAACTATAGCTTGGACAATTGTTTTTGCATAGGAAGCAGTATTAGTAACTTAACAATCGGTACACTTGCAATTTCAGCTCAAGTGCTACTCACATGCACACTTTGCTTTTAACATCTTTTGCACAAATTTAGCTAAGCTGATGAGAAAGTAATTATGTGAATACGGGAACTAGCAATGCCCAATTCCCAATAGATTTGTGCCTCCTAGCTGAGTTCTCTTCCTAGCTGAGCTGTGCAGCAACTCTGCTCCTTCTGACGAGGTCAGTCTCTTCCATCCAGCCGCCTATTTTCATGTAATTTCCAAGCACATAATCATCTTTAAGATTTTTATTCCTTCTGTCAAATTGGGAGGAAACTTGCCAATGAGTTCAAAAGTAATTGACTCTGTATAGCTGAAATTTGGCTGAAGGATCATTATTTGCTTCCTGTTGGTCTCTCTCTCCAAGGAAGCTCCCCGTGCTGCAAAGGTGAGTAATGGCAACCTTGGTGGTGCCCTATGCTTAGCTTGCTTTTAAGCAACAGTTTTTGGCTCCTGGTGGCAGCTCAGACCTCTATTACTGAGCTTGGCAGCCAACCCAGTGGTCTGACAACTCAGGTAAAGCAATTTCTAAACTGACGTACAGCTTTACGGCTTAACTTAGGTATTTAAATATAAGACAACAAAGAATAGGAAGTGCATATATTTATACATTGGAAGGGTGACTAAATGCATTGAAAGGTAACAAGCTTATGGTGAGCAACCACTAAAGTTTTCTGCAATGAACCAGCATTATTAGGACTGTAGTCACTTTTTCCTCCTCATCAGAAAATCATAAAAACATCCAACATTTACAACTGTAAGAATTAAGGTGCTTCCTGCAGCACTTTAGCTGTCATTTAAATTGCCAGATTTTGTCAACAGAACAAAAAATATTTGTTTGTATCACAACTACACTGGAGAACCCCACATGTTTAGCCCTGCAGTTGAAGAATCAATGATGCTGCTTCTTAAAAATGTAGAAGATTACTGAAATTTGAAGCCAGTAAACTCTTGCTTCCACCAAAAATGGACTGGTCCATAGCTTTTTGGTCATTGCACAAATCCCATTCTCTTTTATTGTTGCATGGAACTGTATATGTCAACAGATCTCATTTGCTGTGAGATACAGTTAATGTTTTCAGTACAGGCACTAAAATGTCAGCCTTACTTTGTCTTTGAGAATACTATACACTTCAAAAGCTCATGAAGAAATTTGTTTATAAGAATCCAAGTTCTCACTATCTGAAACAACAGCCAGAGCAAAAAAACACCTTACCCATGCTTACCCGTACCAAGCACGCACTTCTAGCACATGCACCATGCAACAAGAACAGCACTACAAAAGCAAGAAAATCACGTTTCCTGCAGCAACTGTTTGCCCTGCTCTCGTGAGCCACTGACGTACCCAACTAGTGCTCAGTGACACTGCTCTGACATGCTCTTACTGCCTTGCCTCACTCACTGAGATGTTCCCAATGGACAAATAGCAGAATCCAATGGCCATTTCTTTAAAGAATTCTTCACATCGCTGTGGATTTTAAAACCAATCTTTTGCCGTTTTAAATATCTCTGCTGTCTCTTCTCCAGCCCTAATCCATTTAACTGTCCCTTATAAGCCAAACCATGGCAAGTCACACTACTTGGTAACTTTCCAATATCCTTCAAACCAGAAGAGTAGATGTTATCCCAGGTGGCAGCTTCTGTATAAGTACGCATTCTCACCTTTAAGTTATTCAAAAGTTCAATTCTCCCTGTTTACTTTAAAAGCCAAACAACAACTTCACAGCTCAGTATCTAATCCCCGGAGTGTTAAAACTGGGAGTCGACTTTTGGAAGAGCCACAATGGGAACTCTGAGCAAAGATTTTAAAGAGCACAAATTCCCAGCCAATGACATGGGCCAACATTCACGGTGAGTCATTGTGCAGGGAAAGGCTTTGACTAATAACTTCTGCTGTGGAGAGGAGATAGAGGCAGCAGCAAAGGGAAGTCAGCCACATGTCTCAGCTACAAAAAGTTTGAAATTCCAATGCTCCAAAGCAGCAAGTAATATTTGAATTTTGTCATATCAGTGTTTCTTTCTGCTGAATTCAAATATCACTATACATTTAGTATAAGACCTCACAAGAAGATCTCAAACCAATCTAAATGCGATCAACTCTCAAGGGTACTATTGTTGACCTTCCTCCTCCCTGGCGGCTCACAAGTACCTAAGTACCGTAAGGAATATTACTAAACAAAATCACAGACAGAACTATGCTTTATTCTCCATCACATCCTATTCCTTCATGAACTTTTTTTTTTGGTGCAAAGACTATTCTATATTTTCTGTCATCTCAAAAAAGACATACTATATATTTACCGTGATAATTTACACACTTGCCTTTTTACCCTAGATGAACTTGCTATCCAGACTGTAACCTTAACCCTTCAGATTTCTCTATAGATGCTGAAACATTAGCAAGAGTACAAAGTTTTGTTCCTTCCCAGTAGATGTTTTCATTTAAATTACCATGGAAAAAAAAATAGATATCTGAGTGAAAAGGAACAGCAGTATGAGCATCATCTCTTACTCCACCCAGGTTTTATGGACCTGCTGGAAAAGGAGCTGTCTACATCTTTAAACATCATATATTTCTTCATGTACAGCATATCTGCACAGATCCGCAAGCCTCCTTCACAGTCCACACATCTAGAAACTCTGATCCAGACCTTCCATCACATTACATCCTCAATACATCACAATTTATCCCCATCCCAACAAGCTCCAACTTTTTTCCATTTAAACCAAAGTAATGATTTATGATTTTATTTAAAAAAAAAGTCTTTGAATGGCTTTATTTCCTATCACTACTTCACTTACTGGGTCAAAGGCCATTAATTGAGAAAAAATGACCAAGGACATTGCTACAGAGCTCTTGGAAAGCCACGTAACTGAAACATGTGATAGTGCTAATACCCTGAAGTTTCACAGGCCTCTTACCCAAACAGATCTGCCCGTAGTACATCATGCACACTCTATGCCTGAAAAAGTTTCTACACTATCAGGTTTTGGCAGGGAAATTAAGTACATATTTTAGATGTTTTTGCTGTCAGCATCCTACTGGTCGAGGATAATAACTGTTTGGACAAGTAATTTGATAGTAAAACACAACAAGTACAGCTTATGTTGCAACAACTTGTTAGGGGAAAAAAGCATCATTTGTTAGCTAACTAGGCTAATTTAGATTCAGATTATAACATGACCACTTAGAATTTTAATTCTTAAAAAAAGGTCATAGTAAAATAATGATATGAGTCAATGCAATTTGAATGTGTGTTCAGAGGAGGGGGAAGGAGAGACCACATCATTAACAAAGTAAAATGCCACTCACATGATTAGTTCTTTTGCACTTAAAAATAATCCTAGTAACGTCAGTGTTGAGCAAAAGGGGACTTTTTGCGTGCGCAAAACAGAGCATTAAGATATGTAAAAAAACAGCTTGTTTCGGGAAAGGGGGAAAACGCCTTGCCGAGAGCACAAGACCTATTTCTTTCGCAAGCCCCGCTTTAAAGTCTCCGCGGTGCCAGGTCCAGGCAG
>JAVCKT010001365.1:0-12447 GCA_032273925.1 Rhynchotus rufescens | reverse complement strand
TTTTTTTTTTTTTTTTCCTTTAATGAACACATAACCTCTTAAATCCTTCCCGAACTACCGGAAAAAAAAAGAGTTCTGAGTTCCAATCTTTTATTGAGAAGAAAAACAAAAAAAACCCACAGACTATTCATGTATGTAGCCTTTAAAAAAAAAATTAGAGTCTTAATCTTAAAGCCTCACTTAAAAAGATCTTAGTTAATCAAAGTGTTATTATAATATTAATAAGCTATTTCTCAAGGATATGTTTTATTTAGACACCTAAATAATTAGATTAGAAGTACATCTAAGAAACACAATGCAGATATAAGCTTGTTGCTTTATAGACAATGAATGTAAACATTTTCAAGTGTTACATTTTTAGAATATTTTGATTTTTTTATTCACTAGTCTCTTCCACTGTCCACTGCTGTGGACTTAGAATTGAAATTTGCCGTGGATTTCAAGAATATTAGAAGCCTGTGCTTCTGAGGGGGATTTGAATCAGCAGGGTCTCACTTGCCTGAACTTGTCAAGATTCCCTCATGCTGAAGCTGTAGGATGTTACACTACTTGTGTGACTGTGTACTATCCCACAGTGAGCAAAGGATGGTAGGTCAGCTTGTGGACCAGCTGTAGAAAATGCAGAAAAGGGCGATCAAGATCACTAAGTTACTGAGGAGAGGAGGAAAAATAACTCTCAGTTTCTGAAGAAAGATTGTAGGAATTAAGATATCTATGCTAAATATAAATACAGTAACAGTCTTCAAACCCATCCCTCTGTCAACCAGGGATAAGATGAGCAGAAATAGAAGTAAATTATAGCCAAAGACATTAAGAAAAGAATGTTCTGATTGAACGTAGTACATAACTGAAATGAGTTGTCTGGGGAGGTACTATAAAGTCTCCGCTAATGGAAACTCTTAAAACTAAGTCAGATATGTCTGTTAGGAATGGTTTTGGCATATTTGATTCTACCTTGGACAGCCATTGGCTCCGAACAGTCTGTATAGTAGCAATATATATTTATGAACAAAGTATAGAGAATTCTTAGCTGCAATGCAGACCTTTTAAAAGAATGACAGAAAGATATAACATGATCCTTACTGCTCCAGATGGGTAGAGGGAGGAATTGAGAAATATCAGAGGGGGGATTTTTGCCACTGAAATGGCAAGATTTATTTAAAGGGTTTTTGCTTTACACAAATTCTACTAAATAAAACAAATGTTAAATACAGAGTTTTCTAGCTAATGTAGAATAACGCTGCTTTTCTTAATGCTTTTGAAGGCAAACGCAACCGCCTTTAAAGGTAGAACAAAAGAATGCTCACTGTAGAAATCCGTACTACTGCAGTAATTTGGCATACTTTACTACACTCTTTGGACATGGTTCACAAAATCACATTAGAAGAGCAGGTTAAATAGGTTTCTAGTTTCATTTACACAATACTTGACATTCAGAAAGCTTGTCCAATTAGTCGTTCACTTAAGACTTCTTGCATTGAGATGGCTTCCTATAAAATCAGTCTTAGTTTTCAAGTACTAGCTAAGTATAATTCAATTAAAAAGTAATGAAACTGAGTTATCATATTAAATGAAATATGCCAGACACTTTTGCCAATGTCACAAACTTCCGTTCTCTACCTCCTTCCTCTGTGACTGTCAGGTTGCTTTCGCGTATGCAACATTTCAGTAGTTTGCCTTTCCTAATTGGAAATGTTCTGCCCACTGCTATTGCCATAAACAGCCACTGAGCAGAGCTTGGCTCTGGTCTGGAATGCTATTTTGTAGTGGTGAATCACAGAAGGAAGGCCAGGACAGCAGCTTCCCACCAGTGCCAGGCTCCAATCCTAGCCCAGGCAGCAGTCATGGTGGAAGGGAGGCCAACACTCATTCTACTGTTGGTGGCTGCCAAATAGCATCTAACAGCATCTGGTGTCTGTGCATGCGGAACCACAGATCGGCAGCTGCCTCATGTTTCCTGAGACCTGATTTCACCCTTGTATGGCTCCAGGTTCTATGTTTGCTTCCCTCTACAACCCTGCAAAGACTCCGGTCTAGGATGTCCAAGTAACTTGCTCACATTATGTCAATGCTTATGGTTCTTGCATTCTGCCTCTTTGGTAAAGAGCAATGTTTTAGTTAAAGTACACTCTCTTTCAATGGAATAGTAAAAGATGTCTCTACAGACACTTTCATTAGAAATTCAAATCATCTGCTTTTTCTATAGGGCACTTTTCTACCGTAAAAGCCTATTGTTGGTGTTAATTTACATTTTAAGCATAGACTAATTCATGACCCACTTAAAACAGGCAAATAACTGCAAAATCAGAACATTCTGAATGCCGCGGGTACTGAATTAATATTTTTTGTCTCAGAAGGTTGTATCAGGACAATATTTAGCAGATTAAAATAATTTCTTTTTCTGCTCTGTTGCACGCAACCTTTTAAAGTACATGCAGCATAGATATAGGTTTCTATATGAATTGCAAATGACCTTTTAAGACTTTAAGCTGTAGCTTATCAGTAATACACCTGCTGAACCATATTTGCAAAACTTATTATTTTTGAGCGAGTTTCATCTACCTTTTAACTATTTGCTGGTCTTTTCAAGTAATAGACCTACAAATCTGTGCATTTTGGATTATTTCTTTTACTCTAGGAAAAAAATATTTATGAGCAAAACGAAGTAAAACCAAAACCTATGCTCATTTATTTTCAATATCCCTTGGAGTTTTTTATTTCCAAAATAAATTTTTTTTAAAATGCTGGTCAGTTTGGTAAATGTCCTACTAGCATGACTGCTCATCAGTAGAACAGAAAATGATACAGCACTGGTGTTCATCAATATGTACGAGGTAACCTGAGCTTACTCAAACTTGTACTGACAGAGTTTTATCTCAAACTCAACCTCAGGCACACAGCCCTCAGTTTAGTTAGCATCTTTAGAGGGAGACTTGTGGGGTGGAAAACATGATTTTTTCCCGTTTCATATTCAGTAGAGTCTGAGTCTAAACAATGCAAAACTGAGGAGTTAATTTAATTTTCAGATGGATGTTGATCATACAGAACTGCAAATTACTCTGTCACTGAGGAGTTAAAATATCACAAAATACACACCCAAACTCAGTATGCCAACTTTTTCCTAATTTTCTCTTCTGTGCCTTGCTAAATGAGATGCTCCCACTGAAAATGACTGAGGACTTGGGTAGATCATAACAGTTGTAGTGGACTCCACATGAAAGACCTCAAAGCCCTGTTCCATCACGATGCTGTTGACATGGGAAAGGACAGGCACTTAGTAACAAGTTTCAAGTTGCTTTCAACTGTCTAATAAAAGGCTTCTCAATAACAGGATAAATGATAGCTTAGACGAATATAAATGCAGACATATTTAATGATGGCATAAAATCAGTATTCCGTTTTCATTAGATTTTCCTCCTCCTTAAGCCTCATTCTCAAAAACTTACCAGGATTAACACTGAGAACCTCTGAAAGCTTTTCAGTGAATCCCTTCTTCTAGAGTGCTCTAAAAACTAGGAAAAAAAAGCTTCCTTGCTAATTTAGCAGCAAGATGTTCCTGGCCTTTTTTAAGGGCTGGTTGTAGTTTATGGATATACTTATGATGATGTGGGTACATCTTAACTTTCATGATTGAGGAGTTTCATATGAATGAGGAAAAGAGATTAAAAAGAAAAATAAATTTCTCCTCAGATTTTAGAAATCATTATCAGGTACAGCAAGAAGAAATCCAGGATCTTGTGCAGCATGGAGGATGATGTCTATTAATAAGCTGTTTTGGGTGGAAAAGGATCTTGCAACAAAAGGAAAAATCCTTCCAAATATTCAGCAATAGCTACTCCTGATTTAATGAATTTTTCTTTCATATCTTAGCAAATCATAAGATAGCTGCAGCATAGCTCTTCATTTTAGATTGTACTAAAAAGAAAGAAAATATTTGTGGAAGATATAAGAAGGTGATGCATGTGGAATGAAAAATAACTCTTTCCATGAGTACCTATAGCATTTACTGGGCTAGACAAGAGAAAAATTGAGTTCAAATTTCTATAGACCTAGTCTGTTCTGTAATCACCTTTCTGCCGAATATAAAAATATTAGAATTCAAGATACCACCAATGCAAATAAAGCAGTGCCCTGTAATCATCTTGCAGAAAGCAAGAATGCTAAAATTATGAGATTCTGGTTTTGCCATCCAAGCATCATATTCTAGTTAAACTGATCATATCAGCGTCTGGAATATCAAGTAGCTCACTAATACATGACTTATCTATCCAGGTTTTTATATTTCCAAATGACAAAGTTTAGTACCTTTATTTCAGTTTGTACTAAGGATATTTATGTATTTGACGTCCTTTTTAGTAACAATGGGAAATTAAACTTGTTGAAGAAAAAATAATAGACTCTGATCCTTAGGTTCCAAAAATAGCATCAATGCAAAAGACGCTGCATTCTCTATAAACAATGGAGATGATAATTGTTATAACCTGACCATATGCTGAATTAATATTAGTTGGGTCTATTGCGGGCTTCTTCTCCATGTTTTTCTTTAACTCTGACACAGAGTCAAATCTGGTTTTCTGGTGTTACATAATATTTTTAAAAATGTAGAAATAAAAGCAACCATTAACGCTTTTATCATATTCTGTTTACTTTTATTAAGGGGGTAATGAGGACTTCTCATCCAATAGTTAGCATAATTTTCCAACTTGCTGCTGCTTAATGAATTCTTAATTTGCTTTGGTATTGGACAGAAATTCTGTGGTTTCTGCCAAAAACTCTAAAGAATCTTTGTTTTCGTTTGCCTTATATCCTTAGTCAGAGTTTCTCTTGTCTCATTTTTATTTTCATTTAAACTTTCTAAGGCAATCCCGTGTGTCTGTGGATGTTTTAGCAAGCTTTCTTACGTGTACTAATTAGCTTCATCTTTTTTCTTGGTCTAGATATGAATTAGTTTTAAATCTCAAAAAAAAAACTTACCTAGAGAATGCTTTACTTCCTTTCAAAATAATAGCAAAGCTCTGAAGAATGAATTGATTTAAAAATTAAATAAATTGTAGACATAAAAGCTCTTTTATATTTTCTTTTTAATTTGCACCTTCTCATAGGCCACTATGCTTTGTTATTTTTTTTTTTTTTTTTTTTTTAATATTGTTAAGAATGGCACTTATTGTGTCCTTTCTCAGAACGACAAATATTCATTTGTATCTAGTTTTGTGACCTATCAGGTCTGTGTTTGTTAAAATTCAAGGCATGATTGTTTTCATATGTATGAATATGAAGTGTTTCTACAAGACAGCTTGGAAAAATACTTTTAGGCCTTCTCCTGAGCATGTTTGTGCTTTGAGTATCTAGTCTGCCTAAATTAGCCACAAAGGCTTTCCCTACTTCTGTACTTCATCCTTCTAAGGTATATCTTGATCTTTATTCACAACTTGTCTCCTTGCTTCTTGGAGCAATAACCTTGTGAGAAAGTTATTGCTGTTCTTATTTTCGGGGCACTGGGGGGGAAAAAAACTCCATATTTTTATTTCATCTTGGTCAGCCTATTTTTTTTTCGGGTTATACCTATAAAGGAGACTACCTTCTTGGGAGTAGTTAAGAGCTATCAGGTATTGCAGTCAACCCTGCTTTTCCTATTATAGAAATGGGAAAAGAGAGAGATAGGTTTTGTCCAGTGGGAAAATGTACTAGCATTGAACAATTAAAGTAGGTTGTGGAGAAGGGAGAAGGAAAAAAAAAAAATACTTCAAAGAGAAGAATATAGTACATTAAAAAGTACTACGGAAAGTTAAGGGCTTGAATTCAAATAGACCAGTAGCCTGGAAGTTATCCTTTATGAACAGCTAAATGTAGACATTTAATTTCTTTATGGAAGTCTAGTATACATAAAGTGCTTAGATTTATGCAAGACTCATTATACGAAGGACTTGAAAATTAAATTTTAATTAAAATCTGGTAACATCACTACTAATGTGAAGAAAAGTCATATACTCACATACACAAAAACAAAACAACTCTCAACCTTTAAAGTGCCCATTAAAATCAAATTATATCCTCAAAATAGGTAGTATGGACCATCCTCCTTTGAGCACGGATTTGTTTTCACTGATTGTTGGTTTTTAGCACAGCAAATTGTTGTAACATTGGCTATGAATTGTGAACTGAAATAGGGTCTCAGAAAAGGCAAGTAAAGAAGGAATAGATTTTGGCTGTGAAAAGCTTAAATTTCATTACCAATGCTTAATTAGTCGCATGCATTATATGCATTATTGAGAGAGGTGGTGTTATATGTTTGGCTGTTTTATTAAAAGGCTGCAATAAAAAATTAAGCAAGTATCTTGTAAGAACAAACCACACATACCAATATTTTAGAAATCAGGTGAAACTGATTAGCCTTTTCCATGTCTGTCTATAAAATCTCATTAGGGTAATAGCATACTTCAATTTTTTACAACACTATTCAGATTTCATAGAAGAGTTTGGAGATTCTCTAGGCCTTAATGCAGCCTTGTTGAAATATGTTTTTTCTCCATTTAACAGATGAGGAAACAGAAGCACAGACAGTTTACAAAAATAGCTACTACATTAGTATTCCTTAAGAATGACATTTAAAAAATAGCACTTCTTGAAAACAGAAGTAGCTTATCCACAGTCATGAAGAAACTCTGCAAAATCACAAATGGCAATCATATACCTTGTCCAGCATTCATCAAGTTTTACATCATCTTCATCAAAACATATTTGGCATTTGTCCTTGCATCTGGTGGTATGATTGTGACTTTGCATTTGTGATGACTATTTTGGGGTGGTTTCTGCCTTAAAGCCTTTGTACTATATAACAACGAAGTCATCCTTATTCTTCAGAAGAAAATATCTTCATGTTCAAGCATCTGAAAATTATTTGTCTACCTTATGTTTTCTTTTGACTTATAGAGAATATGACCTTTGTGTTGTATTTGTTTTCGTGCTTTCCCCAGAAATAGAAAAATATAAATGTGATGACAACTGGTACGTTTCTAGTTGATGCTCTGTACTGTGCTTTTTGCTAGTTACTGGAAAGTATTTTTATTGTCTCTTTGTTCTCTAAACTACCAATATCATTTCAATTTCTCTTGAGAGTAGTTTTTCTATGCACTAAGTCCTTCAAATAATCCACTTCTTAACTGCTTACATGATTCTGAAATATACTTTGAATTGGAATATTGAAATGTTTTGGTTGGGGAAAGTCACTGATTTATATTGTGATGTAATAATATTTTTTGTTGTTCTGTTTCCAATTCTGATCCTTAAGGATCATTACATTTAGGTTTTACTGCTGGGTTGCCTTTTTTACACATTTTTACTGTGTATTGCTTGGACAGCAGACATTATTAGTTTCAATTAGTTTCTCTCACAACATCATGCTCTAATATTTCTTTCAGATATTCCTTTAGCTAGTGTTTAGCTTGTGGGGATTTTGTTGTTGTTGGTTTCCCTCTCTTCAGAATGATATGGACAAAAGAATGCAATTTTATACAGTTCTTTGCTAAAACTTAGTACCTCTTTAGATTCTGACTTTGCCATTAGTGATGTATGCAAAGGAATAATGGAGCAAAATTAGGGCAAGTGATTCTCTATTATTACTATGTATACACTTTATATTTTGCTTTGAATTTCATTGGACTTAGATAACTAATGACTATGCATAGTACTGTGTCCAGTAATTGTGTTTTTAAAGGATGTCCATGTCAGAAATTCTTTCATATGCTGATCAATAAGCCTAATACATAGCAGTAAAAAGAGAAAAGGTGCAAAGCTTTCTTATATACTCCACTTACCAAAAGAGTTGGAATACAAGTTGGTGACTCAACTATATACTTTATTTTTGTATAGGTTGTAAAACCAATCAAAAAGTCTCTGGCTCATATCTTGTAATAGAAAAGTTGATCTGTCCATATATTAGGTATTCTATTACCAGAACTTTAAAATGACTGTTTGCATATCAACAGGACAACACACTTACCAAAAAAAATGATACATTTGTCATTGCCATTTCATCATATGAGGCAAAGGACAAGGACAGAAGCAATACCTTCCAGCTTCAAAATGAATTATCCAAACTAAGCAAGCTGCCCACAGTGCACTTAAGGGAATATACTATTCCATTCCAGATAACAAAGCTTTAGTTGTCATGATTTTCAAGTGAAGAATTTCCTTCCTTTCAATTTTATGTGAACATAGCTTTCATGATGTGAGAAAGAAAAGTACAAATTTCCACATAGTAACTTTTTAAAATTGAAAAACCCATATCTATGTGAAATCCAGAATTTTCTTACATTTCTTTTCCACTTTTGCCCAACTCCTCTGAGTTCTCATCTCACCCTGGAGCTGAAGATTTGTTCCTCAGGTCTTTCTTGCCATTTTACTGTAATAACTGCTAGCTCGTTGTTTCATATATCCTTCACTGAGAGACTTAATTAAAGACTAATCCATATTGGAAGTTACTGAAGCATACTGATGCCACAGTCTTGTCTCTGCAATCCTGTTGGTAGTGTCTTTATAAAGATGTAATTAGAGTTCTTGTGTCTTCCTACATATAGGGTAAAGAGAGGCCTGCCTATTGTTGTCACCATGCACAGAACATCGAGGATTATAACTATGAGGTGCCAAAACCACTGAAGATTTTGGCAACTCAAAGTAACTTTTTAGCATATTTTTACTATGCTCACCACTGTGACAGCTGCTCAGGCAGATTTCTGAGTCCTTTGTGCCATTGGTGCCCCATATATTTCTCTACTTGGCTTTCCTTTCAAGAATAGAATATACCAGCTGTTACTTCTGGCCACCAGAGCTGCAAAAACATTCTTTGTTTCATCACCTATAAATAAATAACTTAAGCAACAAAATCTAGATTGAAGAACAGCTTCTATTTCCAAATGAAACTGGTAATATGAATATTGGCTCATAGCCCTCTCCAATAGACAATACATTTTTTTACTCCACACAATATATTCATACCAATGTATGATGTAATATTTCTATAAAAGTTATGATGAATCAGCTGAGACTATTGTAGATCCCAAAACAAACAGTTCAAAAATGCTGGAAAAGTCTGTTCTCTATGTATCAACGGAATATGTTTTTTCTACTCTATTCACTTTTATAACAGCTAAAGCTGTAGTTGTTGGCATAATACCTTTTTACATTAAATAAACTGCAAAAGATATTGAGTCAGTTGCAAAAAAAAAAAATCAACATCAGCTGTATAATTGGGCTTGAATATAGGCATAAAGTTAATTTCCGAGTCTGCACATACATAGCCGCTAAAGACAGAAAAGCAGACAGATGTGCCCATTCATTACTGTTTGTATTTTAATTCCTCCTTTAAACTCCCCTTTGTGAGAAACCCTTGGGTTCCTTGGCAGACAGCAAGGAGGGCAATGAGTCCATTTAGCCTCTTTCACCTGAGAAGCTTTCTCACCCCTAAGTGGCTGGGGACCACCTTATTAAGGTTGCTTCTCCTCCCAGTGGGTTTTAGTCTTTGACTACTTGCTCTAGAAATCCAGCTGCTTCACATTGGTCTTCTCATTCACTACATGCTCACGTGTCATTTTACTTGATAAGATCCTTGCTCAACTGCTAATTAGTTGTTACAGTGGCTACTGTAAGTATATTTATATTTACTTTAGAAATTATTTAATGCACTAAAAGAGACTAAGACAATAGTAATACTGGTTCTAGTTACCTGGTAAATAGATTACATTAATTCTTCTAATATATTAAACAGACTGGGGAGGCAGCAGGCAAAGTTAGTAGAGTGGACTTTCTTCTGTGGAGTCAGCTGTTAACGGCAGTTAAAGTTGGTAGATATACTCTAGGACTTCCACAGCACCTACATATACAGCAGCAGGTATGAAAATGCCTCTTTGAAAGAGTTACTAATTTAGATGGCCAGTTAAGAGGCCAGTTACTAATTTTAGATGTCATTCCTACTACTCAAAAAGAAAAAAAAGCTAGAACAAACAAACAGCAACAACAAAAACCACTCTACGCACACAAGCTGAGTAGCAGGTTTTCTGAAGCTTGCATTTCTTCTGGGAATAGAAAGTGGCTCTGGAAACATGTCAGAAATCCAAGTTTCACTGCAATCTTCATCCATAAATAAACAAATTCTTGTCCGCTTCCTTCATGTCTTATTTTCACAGCACTTTATAACTCTCATCTTGAAGCCTGTAATTTATACACGCCTTATAGTTTCCACTATGAGGGTGTTGATCACTCAAAGGACTATTTTTTGCCAAATCTGAAATTTTGCCTGTAATACATGTGTGCTTCCAGATTTAGCTCACTTAGCCAGAAGTAGGGGGCTGGATTGTTGGCGTCAGGGAAGGATACTTGTAACACACCTTCAGGACACCTTCAGGGTTTCTGGAGTGGTAGCTAATTATGTGACCTTGCTCTTGTATCATAGATCTATTTAGTTTTGCCATCCACGTAAAATTAAAACAATGCTAAATATTACCTGCTCTGGCAGGCAATGCTATTAGAATGCTGTGTGATTAAGAGGTATACAAGTTTTCTTCCTTGTTGGAGGCAAAGAATGGTATATGATTTTCAAGACAGATGTTGAATGACATAAAACTACAAAATTTTGAATTTAATTTACAGAAATCATTTTTTGACTAAAATTATGCACATTATATCTGCTTTAGCAAATGCAGAATACTACTATTGTGAAGAAATGTATGAAAAAAATTACAACAGACACAATCTGCTTTTATGAACTTTGAATGGGCCTTCTGGCATTATTCTGAAATGTTTATTGTCATTTTATTTTTAAGAGAAAGCTTATTTTAAAGTATAAAAATCTGTCCATATCTAGAGTATAAACATGAATCAATTTTAGAGGCTACTTCCAGGTTATAGGCTGTGTGTGCTACCACAGGGAAAGACTTCTCAAGAGCTAAAATCCTTATCCACAGGCATTAATGGCAGATTTCCACTAAGTTAGTATGCATTATCCCTGTAGGTCTGTTGATATACAAGCTGAGTGATTTCAAGTGCACAGGGATAATGCGTTTTGTCAATTTAGATAGGGAGAAACTGAGTTTCTGAGAAAATTACAAATCATGAAAGTAATTTCCTTTTCTAGCTAAATGGATGTTATAGTTAGTATTCAATAAACTTAACCAATTTAGAAATGAAAGAATGAAGGAAATGGATAGCCACAATCTGGAATGCAGGGATAAAGTTATTTCTGTATATAAACTGCAGGTATAACTATGGTTGGGTAGAGAGGGTGACTTAAAGGCACGTGAAAGAGGGGAGGCTTGGTTTCTGCTTTTTGTGCGTCCCATGAAATTCTTTTGCAGAATGCAGCAAGCATTTGGAGGGAAGTAATATTGGCTTTACTTGTCTCTAAGCAATATTCTCTAGTTCTTAGTGAACTCATTAACTATTTGTTTGGAGATGGAGAAAAAAAATAGACTGAATTTATACAGGCCTTGTTGAGTTTTTCACTTTGCTTGTAAGGTTGTGGACCTGGTTAGCTTAGAAATCTCTGTGGATTTAGACCTAATAGATATGTATTTATGTTGCCCTAAGTTGAAGGGAGCAATAAAAACTAAAGAGCTGCCTGCCAGGATATATAAACATTTAGATGCTAAGGTAATAGTAAGGCACAGGGCTGATTCCTAGGAGTAAACTGCAGGCTTTCTAGTGTGACTCCTATACTCCCACAAAGAGTCTATTAAAATTCAAAGTGTGTAAGACAGTATGAGTAAACATTGTTGCTATTTATTATTAAGCTTAGGAGTTTCTGGTTCCACATTTAATCCTGCATGGTCTTGGTTTGCATTTGCTGCTTCTCTGACTGAGGGCTTCCAGTTTGCTGTGGGAGGAGGGTCAGCAATTTGCATAGACTGCAGTTACTGTGATAACCTGGATTTTGAGATATCACAGTGACGATCATTTTAAAAACATCAATAGCTTAAGGAACTGGGAAAATGAGGCTTACTGAACATGCTTGCTCTAAAATGAAGAAAGAATGAGAGAAACAGAGAAAAGATTCAATAGCTTCTTCAGAGATGTGATGTGAATGTAAATATCTATCTTTGTTTTACCTTCTATTTTTTTTTCTTTTATGATATTATCCTAACCACAGTGGCATTTTATGGTGGCCACGAGTTGTAAGGAGTTTCTTGCAGGAGGTATTTTGAATCGACAGGAGAAACTTTTTCCCAAATTTCAACTCTTCACATGCCACATGGAGCTTTGCAACTTAGTGCAGAAAATTGCAGGTCCTTCTAGACACACCAAAACTTCTGTGGCACCGTGCTCTAAAACACCCATTAACCATGACTTTCAAGTAAGAAAATTAATAATTATTTCTTATCCAAATAAGTGTATATACTAAGTTATTTGCTTTCTCTAGTTATTTCCTATTCTTTGATATTTTGAAGTGTGAAGCAG
>JAVCKT010001363.1:0-15839 GCA_032273925.1 Rhynchotus rufescens | reverse complement strand
AAAAAAAAAAGTAAAAGACTGAAGTACTTTCATAAGAGCAAATCAAATGTGCCAGGAATTACTTCCAGGCACTAGAAGCAGATTTATCTACTAGATCTAGAAGTAGCAGGAGAAAAAAAAAAAAGTAGTAGAAAATCCATCCTTTGTGCTATGCTTTGCGTAGCAGAACTATTTCAGAGTGCACAAACAGGACTTCCTTTTGATGATACAAAACCAGAAGCTGAGTTCAGAAGTGCATCTAACAGTCTTTAATCCCTGACTGATGTTCAAGTCAACAGCACCAGAACAGAACAAGCCTGAAGCAACCTGTGAATGTAGAGGGAGTGCAGATGTGGCAACCTCCATGTGATCAACTGTGGACGAGCCTCTAACAGTGACTTTTTGGTCCAGGCACCCTGTCACTCTCCCAAACAGTTCCCAGTCACCATTCAAGCATTTGGCCAAGCACCAATCTTGCCAGATCATTTAAATATGGGGCCGTTCTGCTTTGGAGCAATCCTAGTAATGCCACTGCTCTGTGCCCAGTGTCCTCAGTGACAGAACAGCCGCAGCGATTTGTAAGCTGCTAAAGGAGATCTGGTCTGAGATTGCTGTCATGGGACCAGTTCTAGCTGGAGTCAACCCAAAGCAGTTTTTTCAAGAGCTAGTGCTTCTCTGTTCTAATTCTCCATAATTCTAGTGTTTGACTTCTTTGATGTGCCCTCTCTAGATTATAGTGGGCCCTGAATTCTCAATTTTGTAGATATTGTCTCATTACAGAATATTTACAGGATTTTTATTTGTAGGCACTTGGGCTACGTCTGAGGAATTAATTATGCTTACGGATGATGAAAACAACAAATTTTTAAACTAAATATTCAGAAAAAAATAATTTATTGTCCATTAGCTCACTTGTGACCTATACATATCAGAACGCAGCAAAACAAAGGAACACAGCACAGTAAGGCAGAACACAGATTTCTCAATAACAGTCTCACAGGCAACAACAGAAAAGCGCTTACTTTTAAAATAAACATCTGATTCAGCTTCAGAATTCTAAAATGTGAAAGACTTCCAAAATAGCAGTGTTAAGTGAGGAGAAGCCTGATATTTTGACAAAGAAAATGGTAGGGATGGAGGAGAAACAGTTAAGTTAGGTCAGAAGTCAAACATAAATTATGAGAGGGGCCATAAACATGAACCAGATTTCACAAATAGAAAGGGGAAAAGGTTTGAAGAGCCTTTAATGTTAACAATAAAATTTTGAAGTTGATTCTCAGCTTTAGAGGTAACCAATGCAGTTGCCCGAGTAAAGGGTAATATGAGAGTAGCAGAAACAGTAATAAATTAAACAACAGGCAGAATTTTGAACAGATTGCAAGCAGAAGGCCGAAGGAATAAGAATACTACAAAAAGTTCATTATTGTTAGAAAAAGCTGTGATACCTTGGCTGAAAATTCTAAACAACTATAAAAATAGAATATAAATAGGATCATTATTATTCATCCCATAGTTACATGGCACACCTGCACCTTTTTCATCACTGAGATTGAGTTATTTTGACAATGATTTTTAACTAAAAGTTCTCACTACACATTGTCACTGATCAGTCAATGGGAGCAGCCTTATTTTTCATCAATGGAAAGAACAGAAAGAATTTTGGAATCTACTTAGCAAAAAAACATGGTGCTTTAAATATATTTGAACCAAATGTCTATATTTCCAGAACTTTAAAGCACCATTTATTTCACGTACATTTCTAAATTGTTTTTCTTAATGCTTCAGAGAGAAAGAATGATTAACAATGGTGAAAGAAGGCTGAAATCTAGGCCATGTCCCTGTCCCTAAAACAGGAACATCCTACATCTGTGTATTCAGATGATGGAGAACCCGTAACCTCTGATTCATTCCCAGTATTTAATGTTTTCCTCCAAATCTAGCATTCCTTCTTGCTGAAATGTAAACCTATTACTTTTTTTTTTTGTTATACATTATGGGCATGGTAAAATTATTCCCTTTCTTTTCACAATGGCCTTTGCATATTTGAAGAGTGTTATCACACTTCCTTTTGGTCTTTAACTCTCTAGATTAAACAGCTTCGTTTGTACTATTTATTTCAATGGAACTACGAGATAGGGACTCTAATTCTCATGCTTTGAATTAAATTCTGCTGATTTTTGAAACAAAGCCAGGCTGAGCATGCTGCCATTGGCAGGAAGGGAAATCAGCTTGGCAAAGCTTGTGATGAGACAGTTTGTCTCTTCAGAGTTTGTCAGCTAAGCATTAGCAAGCAATGCACTTTTCAATAACCATTGAACAGTACAGTGCACATCCAAAAAATAGGGACATAAGAGTAAAGTAGTAGAGGGCCCAAAGGACCATTCCGGGACTTTCTTGTTACACTGGAAGACAGTAAGTTTGTGGGAAAAAAATAAGTTTGGGATGACATTCTTCAACGTGAGAGCTCTGCCAGGCCTACCACTTCTCTGGAAGAGGTAAGGGAAGGGTCTGTGGCCTTGCATGCATCCAGCTGCTTCACAGAGAGCTGTTCCTAAAGGTTGCAACATGTTATTCTTCATCACACTGTAAGATGCTTCGCTTTTCTCGCTTCACTATCCTTAGTTTTACTTATCTACTTAGATTTGGATCATGTTTTAGCCTGGGAGAGGTAAGATCTGGACATATAACCTGATAACTCAGGACGTGTCCCTTATTCAGACCCTTATTCCAGGAACTCACTTCCAGTCTCAAAGGCTTCAGGTTCGGAACCACTTCCTTTTGCTTTAGGAGCTCAGAACACTAAAGACCTATGCTCGTTCATGATGGGTGCAATAAAACAGTTCTGCCATTAAAAATGATCTATTCTGCCTCAAAACAATCATTTTTATAGCAAGGTCAAAGCTGCCAACTCAAAACAAAAAAAAAAAAAAAAAAAACAAAAAAAAAAAAAAAAACTAATTTTAACAGAATAACATTAATAAAAAAAATGTTAACCTAACATTTAACTGTCCCAACTGAATTCACTGCAGTGTCACTCTGAGTGCAAAAAAAGCCCATGTATTGCAAAGTTTTCACATTTCCTTTTACTGCATAGAAATATGCTGCAATTGCGAGTGAAAGCATGATTTCAAAAGTTCAGTGTATTTCAGAACATTTGTGACCCTAATTGCAACAGACTTCTTACAATAGGTTTTCCATATTATCTCTGGTATACCGTGAACATATTTTTCAGACTATGATTCTACATTCTAGTAGAATTGCCTTTCTTAAGAACATCATAGCATTCATTTTGAACAATAAACAGTAGTCCTAAACAATAGCACTCTTGAAATATTGTGTTTGCAAAGACCTTGGGAGTTGCATCTTGGGAACATAAACTATAGTATAGCAACATCTCCTGCCAATCCTACATGTATTGTTAGCTGTACAATAATAATCTCTTCTCTATCTTGCATAATACTCATGCAGAACTTAAAACTGTGAGCCCCTCCACGCTACAGTTGAAGCTCAGAGTGAATTATACTGGTTGACATGAAAACACCTGAAAAATGAGGTCTATCTTTGTAACACTGACACAACATTAACTGTAGTGGCATTAGCAGCTGTCATTTGATTACAGTATCCCCTGCTTACAACACCGCCATGGTAATTAAAGCATGTCAGAACTACAAAACAAGTATAGTAAAGACACGTTTTATGACAGAAACATTAATACATTTTTTAAAACATGATATAGTATTAAAAATGGATTTTTTTTCCAAGTCATAATGATTTAGTGCTGAATTACAGAAATAGTTGGAATGCCTAAATATGATGGCAGTTGGTGATATTCTCAAGCATTACAAATGCACAATAGTGCAATGACAAATATATTTAAATATCTTTAATGCTGCAAAACCTGGAAAGGCAATTAGCAGCAATAAAATTTGTATTGAATTTGGATAAATTTTAGACAATTAGCCTTCTTCTAAATGTAATTTCTGGCCAAGTAATCCATAGGGACACATGACTTATCCGCATTTATTACTCATTAGAGCAGAGTAATTCCTGTCATGGCTGAACATCGGGGGATTTATCATCATAAATTCAGATCAGCTAATGGACTGAGTAGTCCTTTTCTCCTAAGAACAAATCCCTAGGTAAAAGATATGAAATATAAATTGACCACAACAAAAGGAGTACTTGGCAATAATATGCTTAGTAGATGTATACAGTTATTATGCACAATACGTAGATTCAGGTATTATTTGTATACTTCAAATATATCAGGAAAAATGAAGTAGATTTATTTCTGCTACTTTGTTTACATTTTAGAAAGCATATTTCTGAATCAATGTTCATTCTCTTTTTAATAAGTTTTCTGCCGTTGTTTCAAGACAAATACACTGTAAGAAGACAGTTTTGTCATACTCTTCTCCTTAGTCAAACATTATATTCCTCTGTTAAATAAGGAGTCTAATCTGCCTTTGGTTATCTTACAAGTCTTGCTCCTCAGCATATCAAATGGACTTGTTAAAATAGCTTAAACAAAGAAACAACTAAAATCCTTCTTGGATTTGAGAGAGAGCCTTCATCAGACCAAAATGTTCTGTTGTTTGGTGACCACTGGTGATCATTTTAACGGCAATAATCCACATAGAGAATGAATGGTTCAATATCGATCAGTATGATCTCATTTACACCCTTGTCACACTGAAGTTGAAGGCAAACCTGGATGTTTTCAGGTACTGAAAGAATGAGTGCATAAAAATGTTTAGTGATTGGACTTACTTTTCAATTGCTCTCATAGTCTTGGGCATTAACAGTAAAACAAAATAATACAATACACATAGGAAAGTTCCCAACAGATAGCCCTTGCTATCCTACCCTAATGAATTCATGTGGAATCTAGAATTTCTGTCTCTGTTCTGCAGAACTTCACAAAGCTGTACAATAGGATTCATAACATGATCTAAAATGACTTTGCACCATTTCTGTTTTCTGAACTTATTTTTTTTCAGACAGAAAATTGGCAAAATCCATTTAATTTGAAACTGTTTTCACTCATAGCATATCCATTTCTTCTTGTGTAAATATTCTTTTTTTTTTTAAACTAAAGAGCTGTTATCCCTCTCCTTTCCTGTGTATTTAAAGGCAACAGACATATCTAAACAACACAATTTAAAAAAATATTTTCTTAGGCAAGGAATTGACTCTTGAAGCAAACTGATTGTTCCTGCTTATTGTGTATTGTCTTGCATTGCAGGGCTCCTTCAGAATATGCAAATTGGACCTTTCTAGATTGAAAGCAAAATTGGTTGAAATTGTGTGCTCTCAATGACATCAAGGTCCGCTAACCACTAGCATTCTGTCTGTAGGAAGAGACTAGAGACAGCCCAAAAAGAATTCCATTGAATGCAGCGTGGCCACCAGTTCTCACTGTCAGATTTACTTTTCTCTGTTTGCACTGAACTTCTATTTTTAAAATATATCTATTCTTAACCACTTCTGCATCTTCTTCAGTGCAATACACTTTTCTGAAATTGATGTATAAAAAGTGTAACGTTTCCAGTGAGCTCCACCATCACCTCATACAAATTCCTAACTATTTCCTTATTCTCATTTCATTTTTTTTTTTTCTTTTTTATAGGATTTGGTGTCATTCTTCCACAGTTTGCTTGTGATTCACCGGCACACTGACATCTTTTTTTCCATGTCTGTTTTAACAATTAGGTTAGCCTCACAAGTTAGCAGGCATCTCACCCAAGTCCTCAAGTTTTTTATGACAATACAACAGATTTCATTTCTATCATGTGGTCTTTCCTGTAGGATATTCTAGTCCACCCATGCACTTGACGATTTCTTCAAAAATCATGTCAGAAAACCTCATTAGTGCTCTTTTTTTTTTTTTTCCATAGAATCAAAGGAAGTATTTAATAAAGCTGGTATCCAAATGGGTCATTAGGTTATTCATGGAATTACATTTCTCCAAGCTAGTAATTCCCTTTGCAGCATAATCCATTATCACCTCCCACTTAGCTCATTCTTATATACTTTAAAAGTTCTTGTACTAGCCCCACATTATCAAATTCAATTGGTAATTTCCCATGTGGCACCCTATCAAATGCTTTAGTGAAATCTAGACTGACTTCACAGAACACATTTCCTTTGTCAACTGCCATTTAAAACCCAGCATATGAGGGTTAATCTGACATGCACTACTTTTGACAATGCTTTGCATTGCATCCCATTTTTCATTTATCTCCCTTCTTACTCTTCTATCTCACCCATTGCCCCAGCTTTGCACACAATTGAGGTCATAAAAAGTATGTTCTCTGCTAAAAAGTGTCCTTTTGGAATTAATGCAGTTATTGAATAATTTCAAATGCTGAATCTGCAGTCTTTCAGGTTTCTAGCACAGAGAGATCATCAACATCAAAGGTAAAACAAAATTCAAATAGTTTTGAGATAAAATAATTTGTAGTCCCCAAACTTTCCTTAATCTTATCTGCCTCTATGCTAAATATCATTAGCTTCCTTAAAAATTCACTTCTCATACTTACTTAATTTAGAGAATAATCTGCACCATCTTTAATTTTAACCACAACCTCATGGTTGTGCTTTAGTCAAGGCAGCCATAGGCACTGTATCTGAGCTCCTCATCACACTGGAACTTCACTGCCAGAGTAGGCCTCTAAATCCAAACTGAGAACCACAACACATGGCTTAGATAATACTCTTAAGCACCAAAACCCAGGCATTCGATTAACTTCATAATATTTTCTAATTAAAAATATTATATTTTTATAATTATAACAGGCAATATTATGGTCTAGTCTCATTCCTCTTATAGCACACAAAATTCCTTTATTTAGACAAGAGTAGGATAAGCACTAGCACACAATATGTTTTTAGCTTTCAACACTCTCAGTTTGAATTTGTCTATTTTTTCTGTTGCTTTCCCAAACTCAAGTACTTTGAGGGTACCTTTTAAGTACTGAATGTTAAATAGAATAAAATGCTACTGATGGAAACATTAGGAAAGAATATGTAATTTCAAGAACATAATATTATAATATATCATAATGATACATTACAGCTCATGTATTTGTAAGAATTAAGAACAGCTACTTCAAATCAAGTGGCACTGTGTATAAAACACAGCATATTTGCATAACTAAAAAAACCCTACTATTGACAGTTATAGCAATAGCAATAACAGTCATAAATTTACCCTCATAATGTCCTGATTTTGACCACCTTTCAAAGAACTGTTAAAGATATCCATTAAAGGATTTGTGTGCCTAAGCAGATCCTCAGTGAAGCTGTTAGCTTTAAATCAAAACCAATGCAGAACTTCTCAGCTACTGCTTAAATTCCAGGTTTCTAGGTATTTCAGATACCTCCTTGTTTGATTTTCAGCTTCCTGAAGGATGTGTCTATATATCAAACAGGGTATCATGTAGAAATTCCTGAGGTAGTGCTGGTGTTTTCTGTTACAACAAACTGATTAGCTCATGCCTCTGAAAACTTCATTGGTGCAGATGTACCTTATTTACACGAAAACTAGTCTAAGGAAGAACTACTTAATAGATCCCAGCCAGGATGTAGGTACTGAGTGGCTAGCAATAACTCTGAGCTGGCATCACCAATTAGATAAATCAAAAAGATATTGCCTTAGCTTAACCATTTCTATGGTTAAACAGAGTGAGGATTCTTAAGTTTGCTGGTTTTCATTTAGATATTTCAGTTCTGTTTTAGAGATCCAAGTTCTTCATTGTACCTAAATTTAGAGTCAGATTCACAGAGGTAGTAGGGCTTTTAGCTTTCCCTGATTTCCACACAAATCTAGCTATCTGTAAGCTCCCCGGGTCCCAGGCAAGGTATTACTTTGGTTCATTTCTAATGCTAGATCTGGTGGTAAGCCTAAAGGCTGCAATATAGCTTAACTGATCAGAGTACTTTCAGTCCGTCAATCCTAAGCATTTCAGTTAAAAATTTGCAAAGGGTCAGAGTGAAGAAAGATTTATTGTATAGCACACTTTTCTGATTCAGAACAGAGAACAATAGGTGTATGTGACTGACTGAGATCTTAACAGCTTATTTTTATTAAAGGATAACTGAAGTTTAAAGTGTGAATGGGAGTACTGTTTTGAGTACAGGTTAAGGACAGCCTGATATGTATTAATTAAAAGTGAAATCTGGGTTTAAAATGGAGAGCAGTTGCATCTGGGGGAGTAAGCCCTGAAAAGTTCACTGGTGTGAGTTACACCATTCAATTTTCTTTAACCTTCAAAGAATTCATTTAGTTGTAAAATAAAATAATAACTTCATTCTGCTATTGGCTGAAAATAACCATCTGTCACAATTTTTCTTTTTTTTTTTTTTTTTTCAGAGGGGGAGTCATCCTTAAGTCTGCATATTCTTCTAAATCATTTTCCTAAATCACACATGATTAGATAATGTGTCTTCTGCAAATACAATTTATTTCAAGTAATCTGTATACATTATGTTGAAGGCTAGTTAGTTCTGTAATTAATCCGTTGCCAATTAAAATTAACAGAGACATCCAAAGATTATATATGATGTTAATGTTTCTGTAAAAACTTTATCAAGACAGCAATGTTTAAAAAACTCAAAAACAACCATTTTACTATTTCCTTAAAGGTAAAACAGCATTGCTTAGAATTGGGAAAAATAAGATAAAAAATAAGCAATAGCTTATGGAAAATTTATTAAGGCTGTACAATTATAAAATATTTATCAGCTTGAAGGCCTTGTTATCTGCTGTGTTCAATGCTCCTAGAAGAAATGAGATTCCACAATAGAGAAATCTGCTTGCATGTACTGGTAGGGAAGACCGCTAGCAGCACACACGAGGACTAATTCAAAAGGGGAGGTCATGTCTACTCATGTATCAAAAAAAGAAAATACTTTTTAGAGCTAGGCATATAAAAATAATAAGAATCCAAAGACTATAGATTTTTCATATTCTTTTTAGTTTTACACTTAGTGGATCTAACTGACGAATTTAAGAATTTCTTTTCTTTTGAAAGAAAGCCCGTATCAAAGTTTAACCTAACACTTAAAGGTACACTGACAAACAGAAAAAAAAATAAAACCAGGATAAGTTTTTTCTTTTCTAACAACTTGATGTTGTAGAAGAACAAAAAAGTAGAGTGAAATTGAATCTCCAAATCCCACATGTGTGTATTTGTTTGTTTAGTCCGAAGATTTTGAAGATTAGTATGGATTTCAGTTTGGCATAACTGACTCATTACACTTGCACTCAACTAACAACTAATAACAACTTCCTGGTATGCAACTAGAAGGCACACAATCAAAACATGAATTGCAACTAAGCAGATAATCTACTTCTAAGAACTGTAATAAGGTTACTGGTAAGTGAGCTGACTGTGTATCAGTAGAGCCAGACCTCTGTGGATGAGCTTCAGTGCTGATGCTTCAAGCTGGAGTAAGGTGCTTGTTTCTTCAAAACACAGTATCTCATAAAGTGTAAACTGATTCAGCTGACAAACAGAGCAATCATATGGTAGGAAAGATGAGGTCATAGCTGGAGTTGTGTGTCCAGTTTTGGGATCCTAGTACAAGACAGCCATGAATTTACTTAAGTGAGTCCAGAGAAGAACTTCAAAGACGATAAAGTGACTAGAGCATTTCTCATGCCACGTGAGGCTAACCATGATTGTTTAGCCTGAGAATAATCTGAGAGATGAGCTTACTGATATCTATAAAAACCTGATGAGAGGCAGCAAAGAGGAAAAAGCCAGACTCTTCTCAGTAATGCCCAGCAACAGGAGGAGAGGCAATGGATATAAACTGAAACACAGGAAATTCTGCTTGAACGTAAGAAAAGATTTCTTTACTGTGGTGAGGGTGGTTGAACATAATACAAGTTGCACGGAAAGCCTGTGGAGTTTCCAGCCTTGGAGATATTCCAAACCTGACTGGACATGTTGCTGGTCAGTCTACTCTAGTTGATCCTTCATGAGCCACAGTTTAGACCACTCTTAAAAAACAACTTTTGAACCTCAGTTATTCTGTGATTCTGTGAAGGTTTTTTCTACTCAAATGAATTTGTTATGAAATTTATGCTGATATATGCATATCATCCATCAGCAAAACAGCTAAATCTATTCCTAATTGGATTCACTCTAGGTCACCATCTAGCCATTTACCAGAACTGCTACAGCACAGAAAAGGATCAATTCTGGATTCTGAATCATTCCCACCTAATAGAAAATTTACTTCCCCAAATAAAGTAGAAAAATATTCTCTATGCTCTGCAATCATTTCCCTGACACAGTGACCAAAAACTTAAGTTCTTGTCATTATCTTCTCCTGGGTTTATGACAGGTTAATTTCATCCATAGTAAACTTAGAATGCATACAGGAAGTTTGCTAAGTAAAAATTAAACACTGTAGATGTTAAAAATAATTAAACACTGTGGATAGAAGCGGACATCTACTTGGTGACTTAAAAACAAAGAGACAAAGCCTCTCCAGAAGAATTAAGTGCATTGTAGGCTGTGTGATCGGTAGATAAGTCTATAAGCCTTCATAGCCTCCAGAAATTAGATGTCCAAGTAATACTCTTAGCAGATGCTCCTTATGTCAATGGGACACCAGAGTAGCACGAGCCCTTGCCTATTCCATTTATACATATATTATCCAAGCAAGAAATTCAAGCAGGGAATCATCAAAGCAGGGAATCATTTCTGTCAACTTTATGGGCATCCACTGTTAGAGAGCTCATTCAATAACAAATAAGGCCAAACTTAGGTCATCGGAAACTACATGGATCCTAAAACATGAAGTAAATCTTTTAAAAGCAAAGAGAATCCACTCAGACATTAAAACAATACATATTAACTCATGGAATAACAGTATTATGTCAGTAATTGACACTTTATTAAAGGAGAAAAATAATGAATTTGATGCTTCATGTGTAAGCTTTTAGGTAATACGTAAGTGCATCCACATTTGTCACTTTATCACATCCAAGAAGTGCATATATTCACAATTTTGGGGTAGAGGAAGAATAGTTTGAGCAGGATTTCTCTTTTATTCCCTGCTATAAAGTTGAAAAGATCACATGCAATGTTTTGGGGGCTGGAGGAAGAAGAAAAAGTTTGAACTTTAATTAGAGCCAGGTTACCCATTGCTATAGAGTTTATTGCAATTGTATTTAACCTGGATAACCCTTGTTAAGATTTACATCTGGTAGAGGTAGAGGGGAAATGCTATAGTCAAGTTTAGCACTCTGGACACAGATTTGAGTAGTCATTTTAAAAAAAAATTTAAGTTCATACTCAACTAGAAAGAGTGCCACAGTAACAGCTTACCTTCTTTTCAATATAATTTAATAGCAGAAAGGTATTGTACATACAAAAGCTCATACTTTCAGAAAAAGCAAACATAAGAGCATGTACACACAGAGAAACTCCCATAGTCAGTCCTGTTTTATTTAGGGCATGGCCCCACGCACATGGAAATCAGCAGTCCTCATTATTGTGGGTAGATGGGATTTTAGAGCTGAATCACTGTACTTGCTCAAACAAGGCATAATTCATATCTCACATATATTCCACAAGCCTCTTCTTCCCTGTAGTTCTGCTGAATTAGCTACAAAGTGGGTAGACAAGTGGTTTTCTATTCCAGACTGACTGCTTAATTGGTCTCCACTCCTAGTTTGTATATGACAGCTTGCAAAAAATGCAAGAATATCATGTTTCCATAACCAATCTAGCACCTTGAGATGATCCACATTTGTCTTCCACATGATTCATTTCAGTGCAGTGCAGATACAGTTCCAGTGCAGCTCCAGCTACAATGTGCTCCCAATTAATCAGTCTTTGAACTCCATTATATAAAACATTTTAAAAATAGAAGGTAGCTGTAAAGAGTTGATACAGCCATTACACTACCATATTTGTGAAGGGGAAGGTTGTGAAAAGGAAACTCCAAATCAAAGGAGTGAATGGCCAAAACGTTCCCCAAATGCATACCCTTCAGCAGCACTGCATAGCAATATGAATCTCTGCTATATTTCAGAGTAATAATTATATGAGGACAACACCCAGGGTAATAAATTCTTTATATATATTCACGAAAGTTATCTGTCAAAGATAATTTGCCTTTTTTTTTCATGCAAAAGGCATAAACTTGACTTTTCAAGATGCTTTTCCCATGTCATTTTTTTGAATAAACAAACTTTATTGTGTAGCGGTTAGGTGTGTTTGAGTTATATGACCTTGCCAAGCAGGGAGTAGAGTGGGAGGATAAGATTTGTCATGTATAGAATAAACTTTATTTTACTTAATAATATACAATGATGAAGCATAATTAGTCATTTGCCTGTGGTGACTCATGATAATTACTGTATTAAACTTTGATAACAGTATTTTTCTCTTCCCTCTGTCTCATCTCATCTTTCCCTGCACTACCCCCAGGCTTCAGCAGTCTTTACCAGCCTTCTGGTAATATTCTGTTTTGCACAGTGCCAGTAATACTGTCTATCATCTCAGGCCTCTGCTTCCTGGAATCATTAATACCGTGCTTTGGAAATTATTTGAGACAGAAAGCACCACAATTGTGCTTACTGGTTCAGCCTACTTCCCTGAAAAAAAAAAAAAAAAAAAAAAAAAAAGATTTAGTGCATTTTCAAAAGGAGAATTTTCCAGATAGGAGCCCAAATGGATTTTCAACTAGGCTTCTACCTTTTTGAAACCTATGGATGTTGAATAGTCTTTTACTAGTTGCCATGCCAACTGATACCAGAGGAACACTCTGCTGTGTGTTCATCCCCTAGAAAGCTTCACCAGATGTCTTCAACAAATTGCCATGAAAAGACTTGGGTCTGTCAGTCTTGTTAGAAGATAAAAATCAGACTGAAATGTCCCTGTCTCCTCCTCTGATAAAACTAGCCCATAAAATATGTAGACCTGCATTGCTCTCACAGTAAACCAGCAAAATCTCTCACTCCCCACCCTAACTCCCCCTCACTTCCTGTAGCAGGATTTTTTAAATATTTATGTACTTATTTCTACATGAAGCACACAGCCATTATGCTTTGCAGCTGACATCGTCTGGCAGTGCAAAGCTAGAAGCATCTGGTTGGCAGTGGAGAGAGAACAAGTTGATAAATTATTGATTTACATAAATCAACACCCTTTAAATATTGGTCTTTTGAAGGAAAAAAAAGCTTTTGTTATTTCAACTAGAAAAGTGTTAAGATGATAAACATTGAATTAGCTGCTTTTTGATTTTTCTTTCCTTACTTCAGACATTGACTACATCTATACAATACATTGTCTTTTTCTGGTGAGGAAGTAAGGAAATACAAAAATATTTTCATGGGGATCTAATTTTTCAGCGTTAAAACATTTTTGCATAGTGTCTCTGTTGAAAGTAACAGTGAATTCAAATGCTTGAAAACCAACACACACACATACACAAAAAGAGGCTTAGAAAGATATTACAGAGCACAGAGGCTCTAAGCACAGAGGCTTAGAAAGAGCACAAAACTAGATCTTTGGCATGAGTTGTGGGTACTCAACACATCAGGAGAACTGCTCATTACTTTTACATTATAATCATTACAATCTATAGGACTTTTATGAACTTTGGGGCACTGGGCACCCAAGATACTGAGTGAAATGCAACAGGGCATTATTTGTGAGTAATCTACAGTGAATTTCTGAAAAAAGTGGAACCAAATAACATTTTGCAAAATACTTTTTTTACTCTTGTCCTATCTGTAGTTATTCTGGAGAAGAGACCAACCCCCACCTCGCTACAACCTCCTTTCAAGTAGTTGTAGAGAGAGATAACGCCTCTCCTGAGCCTCCTCTTCTCCAGACTAAATAACCCCAACTCCCTCAGCCGCAACTCATAAGCTCTGTGCTCCAGCCCCTTCACCAGCTTTGCTGCCTGTCTTTGGACATACTCCAACACTTCAATGTCTTTCTTGTAGTGAAGGGCCCAAAACTGAACACAGCGTTCAAGGTGCAGCCTCACCAATGCTAAGTTCAGGGGCAATATCCTGCCCAAAGCAGCATCAGCTAGGAGATTGAATTGTATGACCCAGGGCTTTATTTAGCTGCATCTTGAAATCCCTGTTTTCAACTATGCCCATTGTCCCTTTTTCTGCCACTATCCAGTGTTGCACAGAGCTGTCTCCATTTTCTTAATAGTCTCCTTGTACATATGAGATAAGGCTATTCTGAGGTACCCAGAGACCTTTACTTCTCCAGGCTGAAGGAGCCCTAATCCCCTGGCCTCTCCTCATCGGGCAGGTGCTCCAGGCCTGAGCATTGTGGTGGCCCTGCCCTGGTCTTGCTCCAGTTTGGCAGTATCTATCTTGTAGTGAAAGAATGCAGTTACTACGTGTGGCCTAAGAAGCGCAGAATCCAGGCGGGGACACGCACTTGCCTCCCTCTTCTGGCTCCACCCCTGCTCACACAGCGTAGGAAGCCATTTTTCCTCATGGCTGCCAGAAGACTGGCTGGTTCATGTGCAGCTTTCTGTCCTCCATGGCCTCTGGGACTTTTCCACAGAGCTACTCCCAGGCAATCTCTGCCCAGGCTGGATTGCTGTCAGGGGCTCTGCCTTCCCAGCAATGGAGCCTTGTGTTAGGTTGGACTGAAATGCACACAGACTGTTCTTTCAGCTTGTCCTAATGCCTGTGGATGGCAACCCTGCTTTTGAGCAAATTCACTGTCCCTGTTCCTGCTGCACCAGTCTGGTGTCATCAGCAAACCTAAGGAGCAAGTACTCCCCGAGAACTTGCATTGAGAAGCAAATTCAGAAAAAGTAAACCTAAAGTTTCTACACCAAATTAATTTATTGCAGAAGATGGATACATTCCAGAAGTAGCAGAGCTACTGCTTTGGTGCTTATAACTATTTTATGTGAAGGGTATTCATGTAATCTTAACACGTTTCCATCACAAAACCCCAGGCTGAGTACATGTAGCAGTACAAATAGTATCATGAGAAGAAATTAAAGCATATGGCTTCCAAAGGGCACTTAAATTGCCATTTCACTACTTTTAAACAGGAGCAAAAACCTTTTGGAAAGTTTAATCCTTGGAAGGTTTCTTTTTAAAGCTAGAAGCTGTGGGGACTGCTTTGAGATAAGTTAGAACCCTACATATTTGCAAAGTGTAAACCCATGAACAGAATTGTCCTGATCTGTCCATAGAGATGTATGTGCATTCACTTATTTTTATATTAGGAAATAGTTTAGTAATCATACTAGGTTTATTTTAATCCACCAATTAATAAATTTCTACTCACAGACATATATCATTTAAGCATATTAAGATTTTAACATCTATGTGACTTCAACACCACATTGTTAATTTTTTTTTAATAGTAAAAGTGACTAATAGTTAATAGTAACTAATTTGTTAATATTTACAGTCCTAGAGAGGCACTATCTTGAAAATCCTGTACAAATCAGTATGATCTTAATGAGTCGTGGCTGTACTTATATGGAGCACTATTGCAAATACTACCATCTTCAGAACTAAAGTGAAGAGGACAACAAAACAGATAATATAGTTTAAAAAAATCTATAAACAGTGTGGGGATAAGTGCAGAGTGTAAAGTTTCTCTGTTATTTTGGATCACAAGTAATGCTAGAGAAAAGTCAAACTCTTTTAATTTTTGAGTGTTTAATTTTTTTTTCTCTAAAATCCCAGATGGCATCACATTTATGCTATTACCGTAACAACCTCTCCATACCACATGTACATATACATATGTACATATGTACATGTACATGTACGTCATGCACCCATGGGAATAGAAAACGCATAACATACATGTACATACACATACATGTACATGTAGACA
>JAVCKT010001357.1:2556-13493 GCA_032273925.1 Rhynchotus rufescens | reverse complement strand
TTCATGACTCCATTGACCAGGCACAGCAATTAGCTGCTACTTTTCTCCAAAGTAGCACTCTAAGGATAGAGCAGTTAAGAGATTAATTTAACAACAACAAAGTTTGGTTTGAGACGTAAACCCCAACATGTCAGAAAAGTTGCAACAGTTTTATTGATATTTGAAATAAAATAGATGATGAAGGCAAAAGTTTTATTTACCAGAATTTTATGACTACTAAACGTTAAAAGACGAGACCAAATTGGCTGTTAGCATTTGATAGGGCCTGTCTGAGGCCATCTCCTGCTCGGGTAATAGAGTCTTAAATTGCTAGCACTTTTTTCCACCAGGATCTGAGCAATTACATAGAAGAATTAGAGCTCTTTTTGTGATTGCCAGCAAAATTGCCTCCAGACTGATGGCAGGGGAGCTCGGCTCCCTTGGCAGGACAGTGAGGCAGGTAGGCCCAGAGGGAGGCGCAGGGGCCTCCTGGCCCCTCTGTGTGACTAGATCAGCAAAGAAGCCATAGGGGGGACAGTTAATGCCTCATCAATGCCTCGTCAAACTCCTCAACAACCTTTTACAGTAGCTGCTTATTAAACACCTTTGAAGAGCCTGACCTTCAGAGATGAATCTGAGCCATTTGCATGCATCAAAGGCGAGTTCAGCAGGGTAAGACACTGAGGGCTGTGGTGGTGCCCAGGGCACCAAGTCCTCCTGCACTTCTATCCACACTCCAGCACTAGGCAGTGCCCGTAATCCAAGCCCTGCTTTTGCTACGAGAAATGTATGGCTGAGCCTGGGCCTAGGGCAGACTCTGGAAGAACCTGCTGGACTTACTGTGTGGGGATGAAAGCTGGGGATGAAACCTGTGTTGTAACGAGGTCAAAGTCCTCAACCTTTTTCAGAGTCACATACAGGAAAGTGTGCTGCTTCCAACAGCACTTCATGAGTGGATCCCTGCCACTCTTCTCCTGCACAGATGTCCCTGCCAAGGCCTGTCAGGTGTCCTTCCATCTGCCAGCAAGATGTGACCTTCGCCAAGAGCGACTGGATAATAAAGGATGCAAAACTTGGACTGCCTGTCACCCCTACATTTCCAGGGGTCAGATTAACATCTAATAGATCAGCAAAGCTCCACTGGAGCTGGCTCTACCTCTTCCAGAGCGAGGTGCGCGCAAGTGGAACACACCTTGCCCAGCGGGTAAAAAAATCGGGCTAAATATGCATCTTATCTCTGTAGAGCAGCTGCGGCCTCTTTATCTCTGCTTGCACAGCGTTCAGCCTAACACAGCCCCTTCCTGGTCAGGACCTTGAAACACAGCAGCAGTATTCTAGGTGTAGGACAAGATGTGAAGAAGAAGATATAGAATCAAGGCTGACTTTTGGGTCTTAGGCTGACAGATACATGTAATGAATATTTGGTGTCATGAAAAAGTGTAACTGCGGGTCAGAGAAATCCTATATATATAAATAAAGCCTGTGCATTTTAATAGAAAGCACAATGAGAGATGAAATGCCTTCTTTTGTGGTAACACCAAAGACATCAGAACTCATTTGCCCAAATTACATTTTGCACTGAGTAAGGTTTAGTGATGCATCAACCCAGCAGAAGGCAGCAAATTGCTAGTAACACTGACCCTACTGCCACCAATTGCTGCACTTGCCTTTGAAAAGGAAGAGACTGGATTTCCCTTTCAAGAGATTATGGCTCTTTAAATGGCTGCTAAATTATGTGGCTAGGTCAGACAATATGCTAAAATGTTTAATTTAGCAGTTATCTCACAGCATATTAATTATGGCTTTCGGTCAGTTTTTCTTCCCTTGCAAGCCTGAATTGTAAGACAGGTAAAAATTATTTCCCTTATGAAACTCAAATTTCACTGACCTTTCCTTAAAAACCTACCAGCTGATAATGTTACTGATGGCCTGCTGGTCTTCAATGAGAGCAAATAATGAATAATAGTTCCCGACCTTCTTGATTGTATGATCAAAACATTAGTGTGGTTAGAATCCACAAGCTCTACACTACAGATCTCAGAGAGCAGCAACTGGTTAAGAACAGTTCCCAGGCTGGGGGTGAGTGACTTCCCAGCGGTCAGTTGCTATTTGACAGGACCAGCCAGGGCCAGCCATTCAGCTGGTATCACTGAAACATAATTTCCTCCTTGGCCAGGCTACTTATTCTCCTAGCCAGAAATACGGATTATCTAACTGCTCCCAAGCAACAGAATTAGACTGGAAATGGGCCTGAGCCCATATGGGCCCAGAGCTGCAAGGTGGCCCCTTCTGCTTTGGTCAGAGTTTTGTTTTACCAGTTTAAAAAGTCCAGCTCCCTAACTAGCAGCTTCCAGGTATCACAGTACCAGAGGACTGGGAGTGGCAATAGAAAAATGACAGTATAAAGCGTTTCAGGTCTGTATTGTGTTTTTTTTTTTTTTTTTTTTGGTTAAGTCTCACTTGTCTAGCTGTAGCACATGAATCATTTATGAGTACAGCCTTGCCTGGAGCTCTGCAAACTAGTCAGGCAATATTCAAATCTCGCTTAGTCTGCTGCAAACTTTAAAAACAGCAGAGGGATGGGGAGAGGCCCAGGGAGGTTCGTTGGCCTTTAGCACAACTTGCAGTTGCAGCTTTAACTTGAAATTTTGAGTATCCTTTAGCTAGTAAAGCAGAGAATGTAAAGCAGGGATGGGGTACTCTGACATACAATAAATCAAAATGGGGCATATTTACTTTGAATTTCAGGTTCATTAAAGGTCTTAGTCTACTGGAATGCATGGAAGTTTTACATAAATCCCTGTGATCTGAATTTGCTCTTTTTTTTGTTTTGTAGGAAAACGGCTTTTTTTTTTTTTTTTCCCTCTATGATGGATTACCAAAAAAGACACGTAGACTATTCTACTGTGTCAGATTTCAGCAGCTGGACCAGCGGCCCTGGGGAGCTGGTCCCTCTTTGGGAGCTCTGCGGAGCCCTGCAGGGAAGAGGCGCGTGGCAGCACGCAGGTGCCAGCACCGAGCGGGCAGACCCACTTAAAGGACTTCTCCCTCCCTTTGCTTTTCTCTTTGAAAATCGATTGCAATATTTTCCACTGGCTCTGCCGTGCTCCCAAGCGGGCCCTGGGCTTGCTGGTGCTCCATTTGTGGTCCCACAAGGAGATGGGCAAATGAGGTCTGTTAATTGCTGCTATTAATACCCTTCATTGCAGTGCCTTGTGATGAGGAACACCGTATCGTGTCTGTTTGAGGCAAAGGCACAGAGTCCAAACCTGCCCCTGCTGGACCCACAGCAGGGGTCCTTTGCTGCAGCGTGGCAGCGCAAAGCCCCCAGGCCCTTGCAGGCTTTCAGCATCACTGTTCTCTACAGCCTCTGGATCCAGTTTAAAGTTGACAGACTTCGACTCAATAGTTTTTAAGCAAATGCTTTAATACTTACTAAATGACTTTTAGGAGAGGTGATTGCTATTGGAGGTATTTGTATTCACACTAGCTTTGTGGAATCTAACACTAGTCTGTTATAGGTCTTTCTGCATCTCATCTCCTGTGTGCAACAAATGGAGTCTTGCAGACTATGTTTCACAGTCGGGCATTAATATTGTTGGGTTATGTGTCACTGGTGTGGAGTCTGGGTGTGGTTTTGGAAATCCCCTGCTCACTGTGAGAGAATCCGTGGGTCTCCATCAGAAGCTGATTAATTACCCCATGCTGGGGAGAGGGTAGTGATAAGCTTTCTTGATGAGGAGTGTTAATACAATTCCTTGGTCTCAACTACTTACTCACCCTTGGTCACTAAATCAATCTGCATTAAATATTCACTCTTATGGTCACAATTCCATCATCCATTCAAAGAAAAAGAACCCTAAAAACAAAGCTGTTAATCCTATAGCTCTTTACCTCAGGAGGTCTCCCCCAGACAATTCCAGCAGATCCTTATTAGTGCTATATGCATCTGTTGGGAGATGTTTAATTTACATATCTGCTCTGCCACACGGAGTGATTTAACTCGAAGGGTCTCTTTCCCTCCCCAGGACGACTCTCTACAGGAGGAAACTATAAATAATAGTGCAGGAAAGAATTCCCTTCTCTTCTGTTGTTCTTGTCTACTTTATTGCTGCTATGAGAATCTCTACCTGCTGTATGGACAAATCAAATCTTTTATAAAAAGAAAAAAGCCAGACTCTTCACTTTAAGCCTCTGTGGTGATTCTTCAGAATGTTTTTCCATGGAATCATTAGTTCTAACAAAAGGGATTTGAGCCCCAAGCAATGCTAAAAGCATCTCTCTGTGGCAGACTGTGTGCTACATCCTGCACAGTATGGATTAGGCAAAATGGGATCTTTGGGTGTGATTACCATCATCTCCTTGCCCCTACAGGGACAAATTAAATATCCTTTCATTTGAGGATGGTGCTCTGTGGCACAGTGCCATTGTCAAAATAGGCTGTGTTGTCCTCAAACTTAGGCTGTCCTAAGAAAGGAAGGTTCAATTTTGGTTCTGGTATGGAAGGTTTTAATTCATAAGACAGCTGTTGGCCTATAGACTGCTGAGTTGTCTGTCATTGTTCTTAAAATGTGGAAAAATAGATGTAAACCAGAGTAAGTCTGTCCAAGACTGGCATGTTATGCCTGCAGCTAACAAGCCCTTTTGCCTCAATGTTTCTACAACTTTATACATTCAAAAAGACTTACATTTAGCAAAATGGTAGGAAAATCAAGTTAAATATTGTATTTGGTTTCTAAAATGACTAAATCCTGGACTAAGCCTCAGATTTCATAATCAGCTTTGAATGAAAATGGTGGAGAATGAATAAAAGGAACTTATTAAAGAAGTTAAAATCCCCTATCTAACCTCTGAGGAGTTAGGAGCTGGTGTACGTGGAACACCTGACTCTTGCTGATGGGCTTTGCTTAAATGCAAATAGATATCCTATATAAACTTCTGCAAAGGTAAGCATGTATCTGAAACACTTTTTACACTCCTTGAGCTATCTACCTGATCATTTTGGCAATGAAAATGATGATGAAGAAGGTTAGTTCAGTGCCTGTACTCTGGCTATTCATCTGAGACTCACCTCCCTGTTACAAATATCTGAAGCACTAACTTAGTTAAGCAAATTGTGCCAGTGGGTGCAAAGCAGAGCAGGGTTGTATGTCCACCTTCTGCCCTAGAGCACAGCTTATTGACAATAGTTGTGCCCTCTACCCAATATATCCATACAGTAGGAATACACTATTATCCCATTTTGTGCAGTCTAAACATAGACATTTTATTTAAGGTATGACAGGAAATCCCTCTCTGAACTGAGTATTCAATATACGGTCATTGATTTCTGGGTATACACTTAAATGCTCTTTATCTGGAAGAGTTTTTTGCCCTTGAGTTGTTTTCCCCAGGAAAGACTAGTTGTTTTGAAAGCAATCTTGACTACATCGTGGCTCTGAAAGTGAGTACTACACAGAAATAAAACTTCATGAGTAACAAAAATATCTAATAAAATCAATAATTTGTATCAACTGATTTGCAATATTAGTGTAAATATCAGGTACACTGCATGTGCTTTCTTTCTCCTTTACTTTGTATCCTGTGAGATGGCAGAAGAGCTTAAGCTGTGTAGAAGCATCTGCAGTGAGTTCATTTGAGGCAATCTCTTCTTGGGGGATGGAAGGAAGCCTAGTTTCTGTTCAACTTATTGCCCTCTTATCTGCAGCAGGTACTGTACAAATTCAGCCCGTTGGAAAGGCACACTGTATATGATCTTAGTCGACATTGCTTCGTAAACAGCTCTGTATGCAAAACTGTAATGTGCTTTTGATGATGGCAGCTGCTGCTGGCCATGGGCCAAATTGCAGTGTACTCTTAAATTGATTTGAGGGCTGGATAATACATCAGTCAGTCTGCATGCCTCCTGCGAGATTGACATCCAAGATACAGCACCTTTCATCCTCAAATGCCTTACAAACTTCCGTTGATACATACTGATCACTTCATTTCATAAGCACCACCTCTGCAGTGGTAGAAGAGATTTAATACCCACTTTTCCCCATCAGATATTTGTCCTACTCACAAAGTGACAGGTCATGTATGTTTTTCTCTTCTGGTTCTCTATCCAATTTTTTTATGGATGAAGCTCCATTTTTGTTTCATCCAGTGCCAAAGTACAACAGCTTTTGGGGAGGATATGATAGCAATCCAGTGTACAACATGGTGCAACAGTTTAGTAAAGGAAATGAATCCAGCTGGATCTGTCAACAGCTTTGAATTCATGCAAGCTAGGTTCATACGCAGGTTTCAGACTACATGAGAGATAGAAATAGTATATTGGAAACATATTTTCCAAGATTATTTCCTTTTGTGGATTAGATGAATGAGAAGCTGTGAATCCAATGACCTTTCTTTTACCTAGACTGGCAGTGGAGCAGCTCCAAGAGTGTCTTGGCAGTGTCAGTGAGAAGGGCATCTGGCAGTGCAAGGGCTTTCAATATATGTTATTCACAGAGCTGTAATTGTCCCCTAGCAATACAAAGAGGGAAGAGGTGGCCTCATGCTGTTTCCAGGGTTTTTCTCCATTAAAGTATCTGTTCACATGCACTGTTTTAAGACCATGGAGAAGGGAAGACTTGAAATGAGCATCCCAGAGCTGAGAGCCCACCACTCGGCAGGTCACCCAGAAGAGTCAGAGTACATCTGTGCTTTGGTGACTGTTACCTATGGACAAACTGGGGCAGTTTAAACCATTTAATCTGAGAGGTGCGAAGCTTCATGCACTGAACGTAACGAGCATTACAGAACATGTCCCCTTAACCACATTTGCCTCCTTCATGCCACACGGGAAGCAGCAAAGTGTCGCGGGAGCCTGTGCACGGGCTGTGCTGCCCTGGCTATGGGGTGCTGGCGCCTCAGGGTGCTCAGCGCGAGCTCAGGCTCTATGGGCCTAACAGTAACCATGGTGAGCACAGGGGGCCATGTGCTCTGTTCCTAAGGTCGATTTTAACAAACAGCAGAGCTTTAGCTTTTCCCTCCTAGCTGACAGCTGAATTGGGCTCAAATACACATTATGACCTTTTAAAAACTGCTATTATCTGACATATTTAAGGGGAAAGGGAAGGAGACAAATGTTATTTGCTCTGTGAGGAATCAAGTAACTCAAACTCATGTAAGTTTTGATTTTGCTCAGATTTACCCCAACTTATTTTCTAGCAAAAGGCCAGCAATTTGTGCAAATAAGAAAAAATGCCTTGTGCTGCTACTTACCTCCAAGGCAACATGGGTGGAGGGGAGCAGGAACCCAACAGCTGAGGCAAACAACATCCTCTTGTCTCTGAAAGGTAAATGTGCAATATGAAGTACAAAATATGCCCAACATTCATGGTTTCATTCATTTTTAAGGACTTTGGATATGTAAGGGGTAAGGGAAGAGAAAATTAGTTCTAACTTCCTTGCAGAATATTTAACTACCCACTTTCAGTGTTCTCTGTCTTTTGCTGAATAGGTGCAATGAAATACAACCCTTGATTCAGCATTTTCTTTGATCCCATACTACACGGTGATGGATCATAGCAATTTCTTTCACATGAACAGAAGTCTTTAGATAAAATTGTTTCAGACATATAGGGCTATAAATGTACGACAGAGCCAAACCTAATATTTTGCTTGTAGTGCTTAAACTCATATTCAATACTGTTCAAAAACATCTGTATAAAAATAAGTGAACTCTTTTAAAACACTTGATTTTAGTAGTTTTGGAGGAAGAGAGTCTTGTCTAGGTATACTGTAGTTACACAAGGATATTTCACTATACATAGCATTACAAATCTTACAAATGTCAACAAGACAGAACTCCTTAGCGTATCCAGAGGCAAATTTCATTCATATCCAGGAGAATGCAGGTATATCCTCCCCCTAATAAGGGGGAGATCTTTGGTCTGAATTATGAACTGGAGATTCTCCAGGATGTTCAGATCTATGAATCGTAATTCAGACTTCATTTTGATATCATTATGTTGGTTACTTTCATGAGAAAAGTCTGATCTAAACTTTTAATGGAAAGCGACACAGGAAAATGGTGAGCAATGCTAAGTATATAGGGAATGGAGAAAGAATCTAAACTCAGAGCTATTTTTTTTGTCATAAGCTTTCCCTTTTTTTTTTTTTTCCCTATCTTTAGCTTATCTTTTAGCATGTTAATTAAAAATATTGTGTGAATGTCGACTGCAGTGCTCTCATGATGGGCAAGAAATCATTACAATTTCTCTAAGTTTGGATTAGATTATAAATTGAAACCTCAGGCCACTTTCTTTGAAAAACTCACAGAGGTTCCAAAATCTCTGTGTTGAACTGGGGTTAATTTACTACCATTTCATACTGTGGATGTGCAAATAATAGTATTTTTCAATAAAAGTGTGTGCACATGCCTATGGAAAGAAGGAACCTTAGGAGATATTTGAGTTGATGATTTCACCTTCTAAGATGGCTAGACCAGTACATTTAGCCTACAGTTGCATTCCATTTGTTAACATTTTTGATATCTTTGGCCCTGATGGCAACATAAATACCTAGATTAATGGGCCAGGAGATGGAAATCTCATGAACCCCTTAGCTTTGGTTTGGCATGAAAGGCAGAGTGGCAGTAGTGACAACTGCCTTCTGAGAGCGTGGACAAACAGAACTGTGTCTTCTCTGCACTACCCCCACTCTTAACCATGAAAGTAGATACACGTAAAGGTCTCTCAGAGTTGGAATAACTCTTCCTGGGGAGGAAAAGCAGCATAATCTAAGAGTAAATCTACACCTGATGTCAATCAGCATTTGCTGTTGATTCCAGGTAGACCCTGCCAGCAAGGGCCTGTGGGCCTCCTCGAAGCTGTCTCATCTGAGGGGCACCTCTTGGCTGGCAAGAGCTCTCAGCTGTGTCCTGGCCTCTGAGACGAAGGGATCGGTCCATCTGCGGGAGAAGCCCCAGCTAATGGCCTGGCAGCGTTTGCTTACTTGTTTGATTAGATGATTCATTTGCCAATACGGGTGTCTCCGGAGTGCCTACAAATGAGCTTGAGCAAATGCAGTTGCTTTATGAAGAAACATAAACTAATCCAATTTTAAAATAAAACAGAACAATTTGAAATCATGCTCATTTACTGTGTAAACACTGACCAGAATTAACTAGGCATTCCTTCCTTTGGGGAAATGCAGAGTTATGAGTAGATGGGGAGATATTTTGTTGGTTCAATGGTTTCAGGCAAGCATCGTGGTGGTAAGTTACTTTCATTTTTACAGTGATACTGAATTAGTGTCCTTTAGAGAACTGCCGGAGAAATTTAAATTAGAAAATAATCAAGAGCCTTGGTAATGTGTACATATGGTAATATATAATGTGTTACACAATTAAGTCAATGTTAGTTCAAGGAAAATCTTTGAAAATCATTCACTGCTAATTCAGTGCCAGACTGTGGTACCACATAACCCCCAGTTCAGCCATGGACCTTAATGGCGCAGTATTAATTTGAACTAGCACAGCTGGTGCTAGATATGAAGTGGGACAACTTTCTTTCCTCCTTCCTTCCTCTCCCTCCCAGATGCTAAAATTTTTAATACATCTTCTTAACCAGCCACAGTTATAAATTTCCCACCTCTCAACTGAGTATTGTAACAAAAGCCAGAGCAACCCCAGTCCATATGGAGGGCAACCCCTCAGTGCCTATAAGAACCCCTGTGGGCACAAGGCCTCAGTATTCCCCACCAGGTAAGGAGAGGTGACAGGGAGACCCTGGAGATAAAGGGAGTGAAACGCACCTCAGCTCTCCATCTCCCTCCTTATCTGCCCAGTGCAGCTAGAAAGTTGAAGAGTAAAATAACGCGTTTTGGGGATGAAAAGACAACTTTGCAAGAAAGCTTGAGAACTGACTCTCTGAGAGGAGATTCTTCTGTGGGATACAGTATAGCATGGCCTTACCGTGGCCCACAGGCAACTGTTCCATCTTATCTTAACACTTGAGCAGATTCACTTGGAAATAAGTAATTTTTATTCTAGAACTATGTTCTTTTTTTTTCCTCTTTTAGCTGCAGAGGTTTTGTGGTTGATACTAACCTTGAAGATACAAAACAAAATATGTGCTAATGATATTCCTATCTCCCAGCTGGTGCTGGCAACTCTTTTACTGCTTGGCAGGACAAGTGCAAGTACAAATGCAAGTACCAGAACCTTGTTGAGAGCAGAGTGTTCCACATTTCAGTCTAAGCATTTGACTACAAGACATGTAATAACACGGTTTCTCCTCTGAATGAATAATTGAGCTCTTTCTGTGGGGAGGCCTCTAAAGAGCCATGTGGCAGAATGTTTTTTAAGGCATTTATGAAAGCTATCCCACCTGGACACCATCCCACACACAGAGACCACGTTGCCCTTCTTCTCAGCTTGGTTTCATTGCTCGTTCTATGTCTTTACCTAATGCAATTGGTGAAGAAATATGGCAAGCTACATGAAATGCTGTAATGATTATTAATATAAAGCAAGATTTTCAAAATCGTGAGACTCCATAAATATCACAAAGCCCTTTTTTCTTGAAGATTTTTTCCATATATTTTACATATATATATATATGTACATATATATATGTACATATATAATTTATTATATGGAAGGAAATATATGGAATTATATTCCTTCCAAATAGTTTATTATTTTGTTGCAAAAAATGTTCAAGTGTACCAAAAGGGATTTAAGAACATTTAACACTTGGATCTTGAAATAATTATGTAGTACATAAAAATTTCACCATCACCTCCTTCACCATGAACAAAATACTGCAGAGCAGAGCAGAGGGGTCACTGACACCAGGAAACTGCTCCTTAGTCAGGCGCATCTCCCCTCGTCCTCAGCTATCAGCCATTTGCCTAGACCTGAACAGAGAAGCATTTTCACATTCTGACAAACATTCAGAGATGAAAAACTTCCCTTTTTAATT
>JAVCKT010001356.1:13757-35798 GCA_032273925.1 Rhynchotus rufescens | reverse complement strand
TCAGTCAAAAAGAATACAAGAGCTTCAAGAGTTTTCAAAATAAAGGCAAGTTAGTCCCACATGGGCTGTCTGACACAGCTGGATAGTTACTGGAAACTGTTTTGAGTTATTTATCTTTATCTACTCACATGCATGTGCACCATCCGTGAAAGTGCTCAAACAGCCAGCTCTAAACAAAGCAGAAATAAAATTCCTGGCAAACGATTAGTAAATGGCAACACCTTGGCAATTGTGTTGAAATAAATTATCAAGGTCAAAACAGCCCGCTGTAATTTCCTACGGACTTCTTTGAACATTACATTTTGAGTTTAAAGTGGCAAACTATACACAACTTGTTTCGAGTGCAGTCAGGGAGGGAGCAATACATCAACTTAAGTAGGAAAATGGTATGTGTCTAACAGACATTTAGAGTTGTTAGTCAAGTCTGTACATTAGCACAACAGCTGTTACTATAAATAGGCACATTAACAGCTTTGTTATGTTCATCACAATTGATGAGAGTGCAAGCGTGAAAGCAGAGACCACCTTCACCTACCAACGTCAAATTAAGCATCCCTCACACGCTTACCCCTGCTAGCTTCACTGGTCTGCTTTAGAGTATCAAAGTACAGGTTGTGTACCCGAGTGCTCCTAAACTGCCAGATTTCTACAACTTGGCTTAGTCCTTTGCCACCTTGGGATCCAATTGTGTGTATGGGCTCAGGGAGCTGAGGACCTAGGTGCCTTCTGGGGCTTAAATGTACCTTCAAACTCAGCACTCAAGGAACTCTAAAGTTCTGCCCCATCACCCTACCCACCTTCAGTTTTTGAATTTTACTAACAAAAAATATTCAGGAGCGACTGTAACACTGGAATAAACCTGTGCTGGGCAGTTAAAAATCTCATAATTATCTAATCCAAAAGCCTTGCAGTAAATCAAGGAAATGAGAGGAGGCAGCCTAAGTGCCCCTCAGTGCATACCCGGGGCTATTACAGTCTTTCAGAAGGTGTGCAGACAGAAGCCACTCTAGCTACCACTAAAGCAGCAGCCTAGAGCAGAGTGCTGTACACTGCAAACAAATTTAGCACAGCTAAAAGGGTGGACATGAGCAGCCCAACTGAGCATGCTGCTGTCCAGCTCAGTTTTCTAAATCAGTGCCGCTGCTCCCTTCCCTCTCTGAGCTCCTGCCCTTTTAAGGAAGAGCACGCAAGAACAAATTGTTAAAAAGTTTGCTGAAATTTTATAAAACTGAAAGGAAGCTCAAAAAGTGCTCAAGAGAATCGACACCCAACATGACTTAAACTTCATATATAAAAGTAAACAAAAAGCTTGAGTCACAGAAATTTCCTCTCAATATATAATATAATTTAATAGAAGTTGGGCAACCATTCTGTGCAGTACTGGAGATGTTTGAATGCCACCACTGCCTGCACTGACTTGCAGATGACCTCCTTGCATTTTAGTCTATAATGTATATTCTCCACGCTCTCCATTCAGAAGCTGGGCTGACACACAGCTGTGTTCATGGATGTGCACAGCACACACGCATGGACACCCTCTTGGTTAGCTAGGAACCTGCTCCCGTAGCTAAAACTGCCTGTGGAGAGGACTAATGTAGCAAGAAGTGGTAGGAGCTCCGTCCTCTCCCTTCCTTGGAGTGGAGCAGGACAGCCACATCCCACCTGCAGCTTTGCCATCCAACAGAGCATTCCGCCGTTCCCAACCTGGGCAGACTGATGTGGTGCCGGTGCCTTCCCACCTGCAAAACGGAAAGTGCTCCAGGTCTCAGCCTGACAACGTGGCCATTAGGTGTTTATATCTCCCTTTAATGATAAAAGGCAGCTCGGTCTGTCTGAAGATTGCAGCAAGGACACAAAACATCTGCTTTGTGAAACATGGCAGAGAGTAAGGGAGGAGGAAGGGACTTGTTCTGTGCAGGCCAGACTGCAGCGAGTGCCACCGCTTCCCTGGAGCGATTCAGGAAGCTCCATCTGTCTCAGGACAGCACTGCGGTTTTGTTATGGCACTGGTAACAATACCTCACTTCCAAGAAACCTTGCGGAACCTTCCCAACTGCATTCAGAAATACTTGCAGATTAATTTTATAAAAGCTGAACCCAGTGACTACTCATACTGAAAATTCAATCCAGATTTTTCAAATACAGTCCAAAAAGATAGCAAAATTCCATGACGACAAAAGGATCCGTCTGGCAGCCACGAAATCCAGCTTCTAGCAGATTTAACATGTAAACAACATTAGAAACAGAACACATTGGATGAGACTTTTCAGGATAAATAACACTGGTGCTGCACCCTCCTTACCAAATTTTGCCATTACATATGCCTGTCTCCCAGACTACTGCAGGAAGCGATGCTAAAACAGAAGAGAGGTGCAGTGAAGTAAGTACAGAGCTTTTAAAGACACAGGGATGCTTCTTTTGCATCAGCACTAACCAAGTTTGCAATCTTTTCCTCCCTAGCATATTTTTGTCCCTAAAAAGCACATTGTTATATAAAGTGACTATTCAAAAGAAACTGAGCAATAATACTGTGTACTTCATGCTACAGTGTTTATTCTTAACATTTCCTGGATTAAAAAAAAAAAAAAGTTTAAATAGCATCAGACTCAATATACCTGACCTTTCCACAAGGCTTTAACGCCCTGCTTGCACTGCCAAGTTTGTAACACGATACACAAAACCAGCAGCTCAATCCTGAAATGAGGGCTAAAAATACTGCAAGCTATATATAACAGCTACTACATTGTTTTACAGGTTAAAAAAAAAAAATACCACTCATTCAGATCTCCTCTGATTAAACATTATACTTCAGTACCGGAAGTTTTTGTTCTTTTAAAGTTTTTACCTGTTTTAGAAATAGGATACATAATACCCAGGAGGAAGCAAACTTGCTGCCGTGGCTCTGTTGCCATCCTCCCCCCAAAGCATGGGCAGGACCTCGACTGAAGCCCCTCACTGTGTTTGGGCTGAGCTTCTCATACAGTAGAGCACACCTGTGCCAAGCTGGGGCTAACGCTCCAGCCCACAGACACCCAGATAAGATCCTGACCTTCCCTTCCAGGCTACCCTGCTTCAACAAGTCTCCTGCATTCCAGGTGCAGCAACTGCCCACGGAGCCCATGGCTGTCACTCCACCAGCACCGTCCCTAAATGTGGCTGGGTGGCACCCTGCCACCACCCCGGAGCCCTAACGGGAATGCTCCTTAACCCAAGTGAACCAACATAACCTAAGTGAACCAACAGCTTTGAAAGATGCCCTTTTTCGTACAAGGAGCCTCAAAAATGTTTCTAGACCAACGCAGTTACACACGAACTAACTGTTACATTAACAAGCTGAAGTTTTGAGGTGTGGAATTCCTCATTCCACAGTTCTCATCCTAGAGGAAAAAAGCAGCTCTGAAATGTTCTACTTTGTTATTCCACTGAACACTCAAGTTTTATTGTTTGCCGATTTAAAATAGACTTAATTAGCAGGTAGACCACAGCACACTCACGAGGAAGAGTAAAGATACTCAATCATGGCTTGTGAACAGTGGTCTCCCTTGGCTTTCCCACGTTCAGAGGAGTCGAAGAGGATGTATGAAGAACCTGCCATGGGTGGGACACAAGAGGCTTCATAAAAGCAGCCAGATTTGCAACACCTGTGTCCTTGCCCCTCAGCCCTCTGGCTCCAGTATCCTGCAGCAGCAGCGTCCAAGCCAGGCAAAGGCAAGGAAGGAGCCGACAGCCAAAGAGAAAAGAGAGACCTGAACTATTAGAGCTGCAGAAACCAGCGAGCAGCAGAGACTCCTTCCACCCCCATCATACAGAGCCTAACATTCCTGCATATTTTACTTAGCCCAGCTGTACTGACTGGAAAAGCTAAAGGAATTTGGCAAGTCACTGGCTTTACAGATAGCGAGTCAAGGACCTGCCAGGCAGTTCAGCAATAGCAGGGTACTCACTGATTCTGATCACTAGTACTAGAGGCAGAGGAGCTTTTCTCCCTTCTTTGTACAGACAGTAAAACTTCTACTGGCAGTACCAGGACTTCAAACTTACTTGTCCAAACTACTAAAACAAGTGCTTTTCTACAACTTTTTTTTTGGTAATAGTTTTACAGTGGAAAACAATTTTGTTATGAATTTAGAAGGAAGCACTGAATAAAAGATCATATTGCTTTTTTACTGTAACTGAGTACAGACCTCTGAAAATACCAAAAAAAGGTATAAAGAAAATAAATGCCAATTCTTTTAACACAGAGAAAGAACTGGCTTAATTCAGAAACTCTCAGTTTGCCTAGGACAATATGACTACCTTGCCCTCCCTCTGCCAGGCTATCTTTATGCAAGTGAGGACACATGGCAGCAGGTTTTCCCCTGACAATTTTAGCCAGCTGCTGCAGAAATGTCTCTGCATTTCAGCTCCAGAGCGTGAGGACCTCCCTCGTTTGCTGCTGCACCCTCTGCTCTAAACTCCCTTCTATTCTGGTGGCTCATTAACTGCAAGGTATGTAGGCACATGACTGAGGAGCATTGAAATCACCTTCTCAAATGTGGGGCCTAACTTCCACGAGAAAGTCAGAATCATTTAGGAGATCACTGCATCAGGACATCCACATATACAGGACTGTATCTCACTCTATCTTTGACTCTCTACTAACTTCACTGCTTTTAGTTGCTATTTATTTACAGCTTCCCACACATGCAAAAGCCTCAGAATTGGGACTGGGAGCCAAGAGGTGAATTTGTATTGAACTGTGATCACTTCATGACCAACCAGTACAGCTTGCCTTATCTCAATTTCAGAATTAAACTATCGAGCCAACTATAAACTTTGGAGAGGGAGCAGAGGGAACGCAGTAATAGCTGGGAATATAAGTCAAGAGGTCAGTGTATGAAGAGGTCGCAGACAGACCTTGCTTCCTATATGCAAGTTAGTGAGGTTTCAAAGCACTAAACACAGCGAAGAACAGAAGCTAAAGATCACTCAGCGACATCTTCCCCTATGTAATGGTCACACAGCTGTACTAAAACAAGTCCCACACTCACGGGTAAGTTGCCCTGGGGTGTTTGCGAGGGTATATGACCCTGGCTTGTTTTCCAGCATGCAAACATACACTCAAGCTTACCTTTCATGGCTGCTTATATATTTATCTATGCAACTCCCAAATCCAAATGAAACAATACTACAACTTCTGGAAACGGAATGCAAACCTGGTAATATATAGGCCTAATACCAGACATGTACTGAATACTGTTAATACTTAAGAGAAGGCTTTAATTTCTGGAAAGTTTCCCTCCAAATTTAAGATATTTAAATGGAAAATTAATCTCTTCTACATCTTCACTGATCAGCCAACGAGGAGATGAAAAAGCAGTTGCCTGTAGACATGAAGCAATCCGAGGAAATTCCACATTAGAACATCATTCTTGAAAACACTAACCACAAAGCTTTCTACGTTACTGTTTAGTCAGAGAAGGGAAAACTGTAACTCCAGAGTACTTTTAAATCTGATCCTAAAACTGCAAGCTGCTAATGCAGCCTTTCATCCCTCTGCCAGCCAACGCCACTAGTATGAAAGAGGGCTTTTGAGGACATGATGCAGGCTACTGGGATGCTTTGCAAAACTTAACCAGGATCACGCAAACACGGAAAAAAGGAAAGAAAAAGAAGAAATTGGAGTTTAGCTTCCTGTTAAAAGCTATGAGACTTCTACTATGGCAGACTAGCCCTCTCAAAACCAGAAAGGTTTTGTATCAACACCATTTTAGGCATCCAAATTAGCTCAGATTCCCTTCCCTTTTCCCATTTTTCATTTTACAAGTTTTTTAGGTTCATTTGGAGCAAGCAGAAGTTGAACTGACAACTCAAAGCTATCCTGCAGTCACTTCCATGCTGAAAGCAATCTGGTTTTGAGATTTACAAAGCACCTATGATTCAATGTAGCATTTTTAACAACTTGTTCTATTTGAAGCTTGGACAACTGTCCTTCTGCATAGCAGTGCTAAAAATAAACAACTGGAGCAGCTATTGTTGAAGCAAAAAGTTGAGACATTTTCAATGTATACCACCACCTTAAATCGAGGAGACCAGAGGAAGGACGTAGCCCGACTTTGTCTGGATGCTTCAGGATTCCTGTCCCCCCTCTCCCACAATACAAAGTGCAACATGAAAGTCTTTATTCCTCCCTTTGTGTCTTGTAAACTGTCATTTATCTTCTTGTGTAGATTTAATCACGAAAGAATTCACTTTTGGCAGTTACTTCTGTTAATTCATCACACTAAAATCTGCAAGACGGACAAGACACCAAGACATCCATTACTTAAAAATATACTGCCAAAAATCTTGCTTCATTTCCTGGCCAGATCTGACCTGTCTAGCAAATTAAATTCTAACAGCAAAAAGCTGAAGATTTTTAAAGTTTTCTTATTTTCCTTTTTTTTTTTTTTAAACTCAGCATCCTTAATTATTCCCATTCAGATCCTTTAAAATTTAAAAATAATTAAAAAATCAGTAATTTCAGTGTTCAGAAATACTTTGTATTGTATATTTTGTATGTTTTCATGGAAACTCCTTGGTTTACTCTGCCTTTTTCCACAGCAAAATTGACAGTCACAGAAAGAGAACAATAGAAGTTTTATTTAGAAGTGTATCACATGCTTTCCTGGAAGAGAGGAGATATATTGTACCTGGAGCATATTCTGACTCTCTGGCTCTACCAGAAAAGTCCATCAAAGAATCAATCTGTGTCTGGAAGAGGTCAGAATAAGTCAAGAGAATCACTCCTGAACACGATTAGCAGCATTTGTAAGACAAAGAGCTGATCATGAAGCACTCCTCTACATTAAGAAAAAGAAAAAAAAAGAAAAAAAAAAAAAAAGCAATATGCAGCATTTTTCTACAGTTGCTGACGAATACTGAAAGACACTGTTTGTCACTGAGGCATTCTCCACGCTCAAGGATACAGGTCTTCCTGAGAGGAACTGAAGTTTCTCTAAAAAGCTTCTGAGGAGTTCGAGCCATTTTAACACCACAAATTACTCTAATCATGTTCAACAGGTTCATTAGCACTCAAACACTGCTGTTTACACCGCACTAGGACGTGACTCAAGTATGTCAGGTGAATCATTTTGGTTTTCCACTATCTTGCTGCAATCAAAATATCTATTAAATATTTAAAGTAAGGAAAAACCTAATAATGAGCAAATTGAATACAGTAATTCTTTTATAAAGATATATGACATGCTTTTATATAGATATATAGAGATAAATCTAATTTTTATTAAGATTCTGTTTTAAATCTGAATGACTTGGCTTCCGAGCCCATATCCTAATTTGAAAGCAAATTGCAAAGTCTTCTCTTCATTAGGATAGGCAGAGATTTTAGAATCAAATAAACCGAATTTAGTAAAAACTCAGCCTGTTACTCACATTTTGTTAGAAAGCAGAGCTGTGCACAGGATACTTCATGCATTCCTCTGTACATAACCAAAATCCATTTCCAAAGGGTAAGGAAAAGAGCCCAGAGTCCAAAAAGAACAGGCTCAAGACACAAAATCCATTACAAGTAAATGGTAAGGGAGGTCAGGAAACCTGCCGTAGCTACTGCACTTCCCACCCCAGGCCATTCCAGCGGCTCATTCGAGCGCCCCACAGCAGCCCGGCCCTCCCAAACCCGCAGCAGCGGTGGCGGGGGCCCAGCCTCACCTTCCCTCATTGATCTTGGCCTTGTCCCCTTGGCAGAGGAAGGTCTCGACGTAGCCGAGCGTGCAGTTGATGCGCGCCCAGTCGGGCTGGCACACGGCCAGGAAGTGCGGGCGCAGGCGGCCGATGGAGTACTTGGCAATGTCCGTCAGCGACTGGCTCGCCGCCGCGCCGAACAGGAACGTCCCGATGGCTTTGTAAATAGTGGCTATGTAGCTATTTCTGACAAATGAATTGGAGTGCAAATGGTTATAAGAAACAGAGAGGGTCTCTCCTACGATTATCTGAAAGAGAGAGGAGACAGTAATTAATGAAACTTATCTGCTTTTTTTAAAAAGTTACTCTATTGTAGATAATACTTAAGATACATAGTTTGACAACTCAGTTTTGTAAGCATTAAGCTCTAGGAAGAACTACAGGATGGGAGGAGTGAGAGCAGTAACCATTTTCAAATATTTAAAACCTCTTATGTAAAACAGAAGCTCTCTTTCCTTATCTTGTTTCCTGTTGAATCAGGGCATGATGATTTTCAGAGTATGTAGCAAAACAAAGCCCACTCAGAATAAAGCATTTTCCTGTATTACTTGACATAAGCCTCATTACAAGTCATTTTCTCTAATCACATTTTATCCTACATTTTGCACTAGCTACATTTCTGCTGATGAAGTTTTATTTCTGTATTCAGCTGTTGATTTTTGTAAAGCTAGAGACTCCTCTGAAGGGTCAAGACTTAATTTCCAGATGTAAAGTGACAGTTATTTAAAGAAGCCTCCTATTGCTCAGGAAAATTAAATATTTAGGGGAGGAAAGAATTCTAAGAGCACAGAAGGAAAGACACTATTGTGGGTTTTCACAATTTATTCGCCTTGCATGTGTAACGGGTATTCAAATCTCTCAAGTGTTCACAGAAAGTTCTTAATTTGTTTTCATGACATTTCTACACACTTTTGCCTTTAGTAAGTACAAAATTCAGCTTCACGATTAACATACAAAAATGTTTATGCCCCCAAACAGGCCACCTTCCTTGGGGGAAAAGCTCAGCTTGTGCAGGTTATGAGATGGATGCATGACTGTATGCATATATGCAAAAGTGACCTTAAATAAAGTCCTGTACTTAGCAAGTGAAGGCTCAATTAGATTTTTTTTCCCTAATGGATCAGGGAGAGAATGAAGTTTCCACAATCCTAAGAAAGTATAACTCGTGGGAATGAAAATGCTCTAGACATACTGACACCCTGGGCAAAGCAGCTCTCAGCAGCTGTGCAGTTGCAAGGCAAAAGAATAATTTCATCAGGGATGTGACGAGATTGACTTTGCGCTATACCAAGAACATGGGCTGAGGTTAAGTATAGGTGGTAAGCCCTCACGTGGAACCTCTCCATCCCAGAAAGAAACTTCTAAAGGAGCATGGCTGAAGAAAATCAATCACAGTTTTGGCAGCATATTGCGTGGTAAACACTGCTGCGAAAACCGGAAGATGGTTACATGCCATCCCCAATTGCCAGAATTAGGGAGCAGAAGACACAGCAGCGAGGACAAGTAGACTAAGGATCAGTCTCAGGCAGAAAATAATCCAGATCTGTGCCAGGGATCCTGTCGCTGACCACAGGTGAAGTGCTCTCCTAACCTGATACATAATGAATTCAAATTCCTTTAGTTCATTCCTTTCAATTTAAGTTGCTCTTCATATTACTAATAATGATCATTGAGAAAAAAGGCAGCCAGTGTGAACTTCATCCACACTGCTAATGTCATGAGCTACAACAGCCAGGGTAATGGCTCTCACCTCAGCTGAGGTCGAGGGGGAAGGGGAGTGATGTCCATGCAGCATCTCACTGCACCCACTCACTACAGCTGCTACCCTTTAGCTGTTGAGCACTGGCAAAGCAGCACCCTTTCCTTCTACCACCTGACTTAGAAGTAATCCTGCCAGAAAGGTCTGATTGCTAAAAGCAGCTCCCTGCCATTACAGAATTAAGCATTGTCAGCTGATGGTTTGTATCGGTTCATATGCAGTTTGGACAAATTTGAAAGGACAGAGATGTATTAAAAGTTGCTGTATTCACTGAAGCCTTCCCTGACTCGGCAAGTTCCTGAACTGCAGTGGCTGCTAGGGAAGCACTTGGGGCAAATAGCACTATTTGCTTGATCTGTTCCTTGGGCTCTTCAGGCACCCATTTGACAACTGTTGGAAACGGGACACCCAGCTAGACAGACCTCAGCTAAGACTAGGATGATTGCTCTTATGTAATACTGACTACTGAAGATAGTCCAGTGTAAAAAAAAGTAGTCCTACCTGAAGCCTTACCAAGAGGCTCTTAGCCTAGGTCACCTGCCAGTTAAGCTCAAAAAATGAAAAAAGGAAAAAAAAATGTAAGCTTTTTCAGCTCCAAGAGTATTTCCGTGAGGAGCTCATGTGCAAAGCCCAAACGCAGGTGGCATGGAGCTGAGCAGGAGTCTCACCCCTGGGCGCCTCAAGCTTCCCGCTTGCTCAAGTCTGTCCTCTGAGTGGCTCTGGCCAGACCCAGGCAGGGAGCTACGGGCCACACCAGTGCATGGAACTCCTGGCTAGCCACCACGACAGCGTAGGGCAGGTGCTGGACATACAAGCCTCATTCAGGTCTTCCAAGGGGTTTTGACAGTTTGGGAAGGTCAGTTCTTCCAAGAAAATGTAACGAGGCCAAGTCCCAATTTGGACTTCTAGTCCTCCAGTTTGACTGGGGGCAGGAGAGGAAGAGATCATTCCATCCAAGACCAATATGTACAAGCTGACCTTAATGCTGGAATCTAGATAAAAATTCCTGCCTTGTATCCAAGAGAAAGTCAGATGACCATCACCACCCTCCTGACCTTAATCCACTAGCAGAGGGAAATAGTTGGACAGTACTTGTATCTACTCCCTTTTCTGCTTTTATTTCCTAACGTTTATTTGGCTAAATATTTATATATTTTAAGCCCGGATTTGGCATAACAATAATAATAAAACCAGTTTTAACTCTGCTCAAGTTGTACATTTGATACAATTGAGCTTAGAAGTCACCCAAAGACACGAGTGCAGCTGAAGCTTTTTGGCACCTCAGCAGGGATTCAGTGGCCCCAGGGGACAGGTCACTGTTAGACTAAGGGGCAGTTTCCCAAGAGAGAAGACCCACAGCTGGGGACTCCTGACCGTATCTCTGGAGCAGCACTGCTGTGTGGTTCTTTTTCCTCTCATTAATCCAGCAAGGGGAACAGAGGGGAACAGAGGGGAAGGAAAACCCACCCTCCACCTCCAGTTTTGCACCAGGCTATGGAATTTCATTGGCTTATCTTGGTTCAGATGAGCAAAACAAGTCCCTTCAGTCAACAGCAAGCTAAGCTGCTCTTAGTGATCCTGACCAGGGCAACATCTCTGCAGCTTTCATGCCTTCTCTTAGGGCACTATCCCAAAGCCAAGGCACTCCAGAACACAGGGTGAGGAACCTGCTTTACCAGATGGCCCCTCCTCCCACTTCCCCATCCCCATTGAAATGAAATGAAATGCAATGAAAAGTTTAACTTACAACAGTTACACAGAAAGGAATAATTATTCCTGCTAACAACTTATAAGAAATGGTGTCCTCTTTGTATGGATAGCGGATGGAGTCATCACTACAGAAAACTCCTCTCTGGAAGGGGATACGTCTTGAATTGAGAATTGCAAAGGGCAAGCCAGCTAGCAAAAAGGAATAAAAAACACATTACAGAAGCAATATTTAGACTCTTAATGAAGATTACACCCCCACATTTTCAAAGAACAGTGCATTAAGAGGAGAAGACATGCAGCAATTCAGAAGGGAATGCACTTTATTTTTCCAAAGGCTGCCTTCATGTCTTTGCAGCTCAGTTTGCTGAATCTCATACTTGCATGGGGAAGGAGAGCACGGCAAAGCTGCTCTCGTGGCTGGGGCCCATCAGAAGCCTGGAAGGAGCCTAGGGCCACGACCAGGTGGAGCGTTCAGGGATAGCCAGGGAGCTGCTCAGGCAGCTGCTACTGCCATTTGGGCCTGTTACTCCTGTATGGTGCAGGGAGCAGCAGTTGCCTCTCTGGTCAGCATTAGGATCAAGACAGAATAAATAAACTGCATTTCACCAGAGCAGAAAGGGGGTGTCCAGGAAGCGTGAGCACAGAGGTGGTTCGAAGGAGACAGGGCAAGGAGGAGCCCGCGAGCCCAGGCTCACACACGCACACGGTGCCCTGGCTGCCACACACCCCGGGAAGCTCCCTGGAACAATGTGGTCACTGCACATGCCCCGCAACCTCAGGGCACACCGTTTATTCCATTCTCCTCAACCAAAAGAGGAAGCCTGGCGCTCAATCTAAGCTCTGCAGAGCACATACGGTTAAGGTGACTGCATTGGTGCTACTGCTCCTCAGGCCACAAGCACTAAACTCAAGGAAGGTGAACAGCAAAGTTAAAGGAGGTCAAAATAGGATAAAAATTCCTACAAACAAGTAGAGTTGCATTTTTAAACCCTGCATTCCCTGCCCCTGAAACAGTCTACAAAATCTGTTTGCATACGGGGACGAATACTCACTCTAAAGAACAAATGTAGGGGAAAGGAAGAAAGAGACAATGTTCAAAAAGAATGAACATCTTTAATTTCAGAATTATTATAGAATTATATTAATTCAGTTGTACGGCGTTCAAGTGGTTAAGAGCGATCAATTTTGAGCTCTAAGTTCAGCAACATCACCTAAAAACACAGAGCTATTTAGACATAGACAAGAGTCACGAACTGCACCCAAAAATTCTGCTCCTCCAGACCAGGAACAGGCAGCTGACAGTTCAAAGACTTGCTACAAATTTTGTTCCTGAGATCCTGCAAAAGTGATGCTTCAGCCCTAGGCAAGAACAACAAACAACAAACTAACAAAGCTCCTGCGGTAAAGGCTTTCATGAAGGGGTCCCTTCTGAAGAAGCAGCACTGTGCCACAACCAAATGGCTAGTAGTTGTTGAGAGTGCCCAAGTATTCCAGACAAGCATCTTGCATAAAGGATCAAACATGTTCCATGCCATAAAATCAAGAGCAGTAACCCGCCTCCCTCTAAAAGCAGCCCGAGAACTTGGCACGGGCAGCGGCAGCGTTTCCAGCCCCGTGTCAAAGGGCCGATTCACAAGCTCGGTTGCCAGCGCAAAGTCCTTCGGGCAGGACTGCACAACCTGCCCATTCCCACCAGAAACCTGGATCCCAAACAGCTGCTTCTTTCTTGACAGGGGAGGGGATGGGAGAGGGTGCACGGGCAGGGAAGGAAGCAAAAAATAAAGCAAGTGTTTCCCTTCTGACAGCACAAGGAACCCGGTTTTGAAAGAACCCTGCAGGCCAGCCTTACTTCTGCCCTCTTTCTGTGCAGCTGTGTGGCCAACTCCTTAGTTTTTAGCTCCTTAGATAAGCTGTAGTACAAATAAAATTAAAAAAAAAAAAAGTAATGAGCACACAGGATGAGGGGGAGTGATTTTTGTCACTATAAACAGTGTTTAAATGCAGTCTTACTCTATAGAGAAAAATACATCAGAGCAAACTGCCTCCCTCGCTCAGCACACATCCTAACACGAGGACTCAAGAGCACTTCCTGCAGAAGGATACACTTTTAAGGCCTCCAGAATTATAGAACAAGGTGTATGTAAATAAGAGTAATTCTGCAGATCATATACTGCTTTAGAGTAGGTAGTTTTAATTAGTGAGCTGGAGTAGGTGCTTAAGCAGCAAGCTCACCTGAGCACACAGCACTGCTGCTTGCTCTGCACCCCAGGCCCTGCCACGGGCACGTTACTGGCTCTGCATCACCCTCGGTAAAGATCTGTTCTATGAATATCTGCACTTGGGCTTCTTCTTCAGCTCCTCCCACCCTCACCTGGTTGTTTCAGGGTTCTTGTTTGTTTGGGCGCTGGGGAGGAAGGTGGAAACAGAAGCAAGTTCCAGGAGTGCTGAACATTTTTGTGTGTAATTACGGGCTGCTAAACCAGAAGTGCGTAACAACAGCTGCAGGGAACGGAAGCTCCTGCTCTAGTGGGTGTCCAGATCTGTTCTAAGCAGATTTGCAAGAGGCTACTTGAAATGTGTGCTCATTCTTCAGCAATATTCAGATTATTATGCTGGAAAATAGAGCCTAGAATTATTTGCAGTACCTTCATATATCAAGGCCACGCAATCGGAGTAGCTAAGTAAGCAGCCCAAAGTTTGTGGTTTTTCTTTGCTTTTTAAGCAAGTAAGAACAAGCTGAAATAAGTTATTAAAAGACATTCTCTTTCATAATTCGTTTCCATCTCATTTAGCCTATTTGAAACCTGAAACCCTTTGCTCTAACCTTAAAAGAAAAAAAAGAAAAATAGTATTTATAGGCTCACTGTCCAGTACATCTTTGACTTGGAACACTTGACTGTTCTGTTACCTTCTCCAAATAATTTTCAACCTCTTCAGTATTCGAGGACTGTTCTTTCTCTTCCTGGTATCTCTCAACCCTTTTTAGACCAAAGAACAGTATCTTTGTATCATCCAAGCTAGATGCCCTACACTGCTGGCTACTTCTTTGAGGAATAAAGTAGGTTAAAGCCTGTTTCCAGAGAAGAACCAAGGCCTCATTGCCCGAGAAGCATCTTCATCTAGTTACTCTCCCACAGACTACAATACTCTCTGGGTCTACCAAAACTATAAACAACATGGTTAAAGAGCTTGCTTCCAGAGGGAAATGCCAGGTAGCCTTGAATACAAACATAAACACACACTATATAATAGTTTATAAACTACTAGCATAAGGAAGGATTCTGATCTTCTTCCTGGAATACAACTCTTTAAAGCAGTATCACTGAGAGAAAATAAAGTATCATGTCATCACTTGTGTCTAGCAGGCATGAAACAGCAGTACTGGGTATGAAACAAGCATTTGTTCAAGGGAGCTTGGGGAAAACAGTAAGTCTATAGCTCGAGATCACCCTTTTGATTGGTATTATCCCAAATACTAAGGTGATCTTATGAAGAGTTGGCAGAAGTCATAAAGAGCAAAGCAACCTTGAATATGCCAGTTGCAAAACTGAGAACAGCAGAATAAACGTGACTTAGGTGACAAAGCGTGACTTCATTGAGGCACTCAGGCAAACTCTAGATATCTACATGGCTGGAAATGTAACAGCTCATTCAAAGAAGCTTCAATACAAGCTTTATTAAGCAGTCTTACACAGCTAAACTAAGTGTTCAGGTTCCCCCAACTGCTTTACAGATTTAAAGAGCAATTCCACCAGTCACTGCTTGCCTTACTTGCACAGGACACTTCAGTACTAAAAGATCATCTGTTCTACGAATCTTTAAAATAAAAATCTTAATTTATAAAATTTCTAAACTACATCATTTCTTATTTACCATTTATTCAATCAGAAATTGAGCATTTATGGTCAGAAAGGCCATCAACTCAGTCCTGACTTTCTGACGAAAAAATCTTGGAGGTAGATGCCTGCTATCCCTCAGAACATGTACCATACAGGACATCTAATGTACTACTCAAATGCCCACAGCTCAGCTTGGCAAGTAGGGAGTGGATGAGGGAAGGCAAAATCACAGGGAGCAACAGCAGTTCCTATGGTTTGTGGCAAGTGGGGCACAAGGGAAACCTGCAGGGCGTTCAAGCCCTTGCCTCCCCACCTGGTAACACCAGCAGGGAGATAGGACACAAGCAGGTTTGCTTTTGTGTTAAGTGGGAAAAGGGCAAGCAGAGCAACTGAGGTGAGTGAGGAAAGATGTAAACTCTCCGATCACAGGGACAACCCTAACTTTGCACTTAGCACGTTACTTATATTTCACACTGACATGGCAATTTCAAGAGGGCAGCACTGCAGCAGATTTCCTATGATATCTAGCCCTGTTTTGTAGGAGGTATCACCGGAAAAAATATCTCACATCATATTTGTTTTCATATTGGTAGAATCATCATTAGTGTTCAACTCAAACTCCCTCAAAACAGCTGGAGAAAAAGTCATAACAGCAGTTCACAGATTTTACACTTTCTAGCTAGAAGCCTTAGCCACCTAAACCAGAATAGTTTAAGAGCAGCAAGGACATACAGCAGCTGATTAGTAACATTAGTCACACACTGCCCCCCTGTCAATTAAAAAGATCTGTTTCTCCAAATTTCCATATTCCCCTAAACAAGCTGCAATATCAGAGGGCAATACCTGGTACATGAATAAGAACCAGATGTGTACATAAAAGCACAGAAATAAAAAAACAAATCAACCACAGCATTAAACAGTGACTGAAGAAAGCAGAGTGTCATCAAAGCCATGGTGTTAAGTACTTCCCATATGATAATAATAATAAGCATCCCTGATGGGAATCCTAACGTAGGTTCACTCAGGATTAAGTGAACTGTAACAAGGTGAAGAGGTGGCCTAAAGGGATGATGAGAACACGTTTGTTAAGAGAAGGATTAAGGTCAGGGTGTGGGGGGAAAGAGGTTACCGACAGGGCAATCTCCAGGATCAGCACCAACTATATTTGTGCATAACAAGTAGAAGACAGTGCTGACAGGGCAGGCAATTCCTTGACACAGTGGAAGGGCTGGGACATCCAGTTCTTCCTGCAAAACAATCCTAAGGACTGAGGCAAGAGAGCAGATCTGAGTATCGCTAAGTTCAGAGTCATGGACTTGGAGGTTAAACTCCTCAGATGACCTGGGAACTTGTCAGTTCAAAGATAGATGGGGGGAAATAGTTTATTTATGGTTGTTGTACAGTAATAACAGCTCCATTAGACAAGCGTTTTGCTGAAGCATTAATATTTTCAGCCAGCTTAAGAACACAAGGCACTGTCAAAAGTTTCCTCCAAAATGGCATTCACCAGAACCCACAAACACATTCACGTTGGAACTCATCTGTCAAACGCAAAACAGGCAAGGACTGCGGAGGCACGTTCTTGTCTAGGAATGCAGCACTAGAAAACCTGAGCTTTGCAGTTTAGCAGGACAGAGGTGTTGTAAATGACCTAGCTACACAGCCAGCGGGCGCCAGAAAGAAAAGCAACACTCGCCCAAGAACAGACATTGGACAACCCCAGGTACAGTTCTTAGATGAAGCTATTCCCAACGACATACAGGAGCCTCTGAAAGAACCTTCTGGTCAGAGTACAGGAGGGATAAGTGTACTCCCATACAATAATGAAGCCATAGCTGAAATAAGAAGCATAGCATGCTTTTCCAAGAGCTCGATTCATCTGGTCTATTACAATGGACTTCCTCACAAGCTGCTGCAGTTCCTGACCGATTATAATTTAATTTTTACTGCCAATACCAAATGCAGCCCTGGTCTATTTCTTTGCCAGCTCCTACTCTCTATTAGTTTTCTTCATCCTCCATGGGCATGACACTGCTCTCGGCCATGGCACTAAAAGCTGCCCATAACCACTCAGGTTCTGGTATTTTACGAACAGCCTTAGAGCCATAGCTGCTTCCTTCCCCACAAAAGGCATCACTTGACATTCACCTATATTGAATGTCACTTGCCATGTGCGTGTCCAGTCCCAGCCGTATCAGGTTCTGCAGTCCTAGGAGCCATCCTTTCTCTTTGCCAGCTTTGCTACCTCACTGTACCCAGGCCATTTGGGATAAACTGAAGAGCACAGACTCCTTTGAACCTTTACTTGCAGCCTTCCTCTCCCACTACTGCTAGAAAGCTTTACTTCTTACATTTCCACTTAAGCATATAAAGATTCTTCCTCTAATTCCATGATGCTAATTGCTAGCATTTTAGTAAGATAATCATTTAAAGCACAGATCTAAATAATGAGGTTTATTTTTTTAATGTCATTTTAGTCTGGAGATTCCTTCCTCCTCCTGGTCTCATTTCCCACCATTACCGATCAGCCACCGACACAGACATTCATTCTAGGAGAAGATAAGTGTATTAGAGAAATTAGGAGGGCAGAATTGATGAGTACCAGGAAACGCTTGAGGTGTTTTGTACAACAAAGCTTTATACATCTACGCTTAAACACTAGGAAGCATCTTCTTTTTTCCACCAGAGTTGAGCAATGTATGTTTAAAGACTTTTTTTGCCTTTCTCTTAGCTCTCTAAAAACCCATCTTTTTCACTTATGCAATGCCAGCTTCATTCATAAGATCAATCTCTCTGCATAGGTATTCTCCTGATTAAGGATGAACAGTAAGATTATCTGGTGACCCAGAGGAAAAGCAAGCAAAGAAGTAACACAAAAAGGATCCTTTTTTCCTTCCTTCCTTCACTTGTTTTTCCCAGTGCCCATCTGGGGCTTCTGACATGGTCCCTTCCGCTGCCCAGAGCTCTCTGACTCAAGTCCAGGATGCCATCAGCCTGTTATCAATAATCAGTTATCAGTAAGTGGGTCGGACACTTGAGAAAGGGAGGAATTCACACTTTGACTGCTCCTCTGCTTAGAAGCCTTTAAATATTTAAGTTGCAATTGCCTCTCCATTTCCCCCAGCTCCTTTCAATGCTTCGTGCACTATGCTAAGTAATCCCTTCAAAACTAATTCAAAGCCCCAGTGACAGCCTGTCCTCTTAGAGTTATTAGCGAGCTTCATTTAGCGCTTTAAAAGCCTTTGTTCCAAGTTGCTGCCACTGTCAGGCTGCCAACTGTTGTACTCAGTTTCTTATCCTACGCTCTTCATCACCGTATTAGTAAGCACATCTGAAAAAATTCAGCATCTAAGTTGTGACTTTTAAAGCTTATTTAAAAAGAAATAAAATTGCAGGAGCCTGGTTATTACTTGGTAAGGGTCATTTGTATTGCAATTATAAAATTGAAATCGGTGCTTCTCAGCCTTTTTGCTCATCTGATTTCAAATCAAATTGTTCAACACAGTCCTGCTGTGGAACGGAGTGAAGCTGGGCCAGAAAACTGCCTGCAGTTTAGCACGGGCAGCAGCTTTCAGCCCTACAGCACTGCTCGCACCCAGGAGATATCCATCAGTTTAACCAAAGTATCAGTATTATTACCAATTAGCAAATTAGCGTCCAGTACATTAATTCTGTAGTCTGGTATGAGATCAACATTACCCAAAATTGAAATCAGAACTGCGAACTAGAGACAATAAAGTTATTGCGTGACTGCAAACACTGAGGTACATATCAATTAATACAACAGCCTTAAACAGGCTTCATGACTGTCCCCTGCTTTATCAGTCTTTACAAAAGTAGCAGCTATCTTTGTCTGAATTAGCCCAATAGGTGCCTGCCTCCTCAAAAGCAGCTAACTTGCAAAACTGATCCTGCTTGTAAACATTTTGTTTTGTTTTGTTTTTGAAAGAATAATCAGAAGAAAGCAGCAGATGGTCTCCCAAGTACTATCATTCTTATCACTATTCCTAGGAAGAGTTACAATCAGAATGTTTATAGATGCAGTAAAAAGCCACATTCCTGTGAGCATCAGGCCTAACACGTCATAGGTCAAAGCTGGCAGAGGAACAGAGCTGCTGGGTCTCCTTAGGGAAGGCATCAAGCTACTGGAGAAATCAGCCTCTGCCAAATCAAACCAAGCCTCTGTTTTTTTAAAGGAGAAGACATGACACGACCACCTCAATGTATCCTCGATGTATTTTTATATGTCTTATGTCTTCATGGTGGAAAAAGTCCAAATACAGCCTAGCGATTCCTTTCAAAATACTCAAGTAACCGATAGGTAACCTAACCTTGCAACCTATAAGGACATTACCCCACTATGTGCAGTGCGTTAAGGGAGTAATCTCTTTATTCCCCTGTGGAAAAAAAAGAGACTCATTCAGGGGCGGAGGGGAGGGTGGAAGTATCAGATGGATCTTCTCGGCTATGTGAGCTGCCAGTCATGTCACAGAGACAGGCTGCTCAGAACAGCAGCCTAAAGAGATTTGGTTCTCCAGAACACTACTCCTAGGCCTCCAAAAATAACAATACAATGAAAAACATCATGCTTTTTCAACCAGACACAGGAAACAGTTATGAAGTTTGAGCAGTATCATACTATGAAGTATGTTCATAGTAAGAACTATTCAGGAAAAGAATAATCACGAGTTTCTTTCCCAGGGATTTCTTGCTTGCTAAGAAGTGATGGTAACAGACTTCAGGTCTTACAGTTTTATATGGCATAGCTACAGGCAGAACTGTGGTTTTCAGGAGCATAAGTCTATATTTTCCCTTTAGAAGAACCTTGCAAGTTTCTCTAGCATGTTCCAACGGCTGTTCATCTTCCATGATAACAGAACAACGTTAGCACAAAAGAGCAGTTTATCAACTCTTATTTGCTTCGTATTAGACCATATGGTTAGCATCGATTCCTTCATGAAGATGCCTGATCTTTTCAGAGAAGCTTTAGGTCACAATGACATTGACCAGGGAGGACGTGATCACAGTTATATGTTCAACAAGCCTCATGAGCCAGCCATGTCCCTGCTGAGGGCAGTTGCTGGAAAATACTACTAAAAACTTCTCTTGATTTGGAGGAAGTCTCAAGCATCCACTGAACTAGTCCAAAACAGCAACTGGACTGAATTATCTGACTGTCTGTGCAGCCTGATAATTTTCTCCTTCCCCTGTGAATAGAGGCAAGGCTGAAGCTATATTCAACAGGAGTTGAATAAAGCCTCAGCAATTTGTCAAACACATCTGACACGCTAAAGTCTAAGCTGTCAATAGCCACAGAGGACACTGGATTTAAGCTGTGTGGCTGTTCCCTCTTGCAGGGGAAGAGGGCTGAAGAATGGCCTGCAGACACCCCTCAGAACTGGAGACAGACCCATTCCTCTCCTCTTCCACATTCCAACACAGAAATATAAATTCCTTTGGAGTCTCAGTGGTTTCCAAAGCAAGGTTCCCCCCACCCCTTTCCACAAGGCATGTCTTTAGTTTACTTATGTCCAGCAGTACACTTCATTATTCTCAGGAAGTGATGCTTTGCAAGGTCGCTCATTAGTTAGCGACCACATTAGCTCCTCAAATTTGGACCCTACCCAGCAGATATCAGATTTGTTGCACTAATGTGCCAACATTTAAGGGAAAAGAAAATCTAAGAAAAGCTGTTTAGCTGCATATATTACCTTCCTCTCCTTCCCATCCCCCATTAGACATCAGACAAGCCCATCTTATTTGTAAGGTTTTTTAAACATCAGCTTGAAGAAAACAGATCTGGATAACATCTACTCTTACAACAGAGCTACAAACTCCTAGAAATATTAACTCTTGCAACGTGGAAATCCACATGTTACTGCTATGACTGTTTTTGGATTCACTGCACTCTGACAGGCAGTATTTCTGCAGAATCCACACAGCCAGGAGAAAAAAAAATCATGTGATACTGAAAACAGTGAGTCCCTTTGGAAAAGCAACTGAGTTTTCAGCCTCTGAATCCCATGCTGGAGGGTTTAAGAAGTCACCATGCCTTTTTTTTTTTTTTTTTTAAGTTGCAAAGTGCTTTTACTCCAAATTAAATGAATTTCTGTAGAAAGTTCACAGAGGGAACATGAATTGCAGTTTTGTGTGCTCTACTAGAGCGGAAATGTTAACATCTTAAGTGCTCTATGAGACTAAACTGTTCTGAGCAAGAAATAGGAGTATTTCATAACATTTATGGAAGTCAATAATATTCCTTCCTCCCCCCCATCAAATGTAAAATCCTAGGCCAAATATGATACTTAAAATCCTCTTTCTGTTCCTCAAAAAACAAACAAACAAAACAAACAAAAAAGTATTAGAGAAATTAGAGAACAGGCAATTAAGAGATTAGTTCTAGATTTTATCTGCAAACTGAAAGTAGCAAAACACCTTTCCCATACATAGGACTGCATAAAATGGGGTTTTGTCCAACGCCTCTCAGAGCTGTCAGGCACAGCACTGAGCTCTCGGAAGGCGCAGCTTCGACCCCCATCCCCAAACTGCCTGGAGATTAGCTACTTACAGAGAAAATGGGCAGGGTGAACCCCACTGTGTAGAGGACAGTGGATGTGATGGTACTGTCATGGAACGGATACTTGATGCTGTCATCATTACAGAAAAAGCCTCTCTGATACGGTTTTATTTTGGCCAAGTTTAGAACACCCAGGGGTAAGCCAGCTGTTGGGGGAAGGAAAACAAAACAGAGATACATGTTGTTAAATCAAAATTCACTTTTAAACATGCATGGAAGAAGCTAGGAAACATGCAAAACTTCAGATTTGCCAGGCCAGAGCAAATTAATTATCATGCAGTGCACATGCTTACCAAACCCTTCATAAAGAAGTTTGTCTTGTACCATGGAAAACGTGATGTCACCCACCAAATACAGAGATTAAGGAAGTGCAGAGTTCATAGTTGTTTCATCAGCACAGAGAGTTGCCACATACTGAACCCAGATTATGCCCA